>PVJS01036722.1:5548-20401 GCA_004027185.1 Glis glis | reverse complement strand
TTATTTTGAATCAGGGTCTCACTAAGTTGCGGAGGGCCTCACTAAGTAGCTGAGGCTGGCCATGAACCCGGATCCTCCTGTCTCAGCCTCCCAAGTACTGGGATTACAAGTGTGCACCACCACGCCCGGCCCTATTTTATTTTTATTTTGAAACAGGGTCTCACTAGGTTGATGAGAGTCTCACTACTTGCTGAGGCTGTCCTCGAACCTGCGATGAACTCAATGGTTTTAATTATACTCAGAGTTGCTTGACCAGCACCAAAAATAACTTTAAAACATTGTCATCAGCTGGGCGTGGTGGCACACCCTTGTAATACCAGTACTTACGAGGCTGAGATAGGAGGATCGCAGATTCGTGGCCAGCCTCAGCTACTTAGTGAGGCCCTCCGCAACTTAGTGAGACCCTGTTTCAAAATAAAGAATAAAAAATGGGGCTGGGGGTGTAGCTTGGGGGTAGAATGCCCCTGGGTTCAATCCCCAGTACTGCAAAAATAAATAAAGAGAAAAAAAGGAGAGTTTTGGAGGCTGAAAGTCCAAATAGCATGATACAGGCTCTGGTGAGGGTCTCATGGTGGGACCAAGAAAGAGGGAGAGAGAGAGGGAGGGATGGAGGAGAGAGAGAGAGAGAGAGAGAGAGAGATCTTATGGCAGGATAGGAAGCCAGAGAGTGCTCTTAAACTTATAAGAACTAACCATGGATACCATAAGAACTACCTTAATCCCTTCCAAGGGCAGCACCCCAATGACCTAAATACCTCCCATTAAGCCCCGCCTCTTAAAGGCCCAACTACCTCTTAACAGTGCCACACTGGGGACCAACCTTGTAACACATGACCCCTTGGGGGTACACACCACTTCCAAACAAGAGCAGGAGCTGGCCAACTTGCGCTGGGTCCCAAAGTTGGGGCGAGGCAGCTCCTGACTGTACAGAGCTTGTGCCCTCTCTGTGGCCTTGAGCTGTCGCCCCCACCCTCCAGGCTTCGCCAGGGATGGGCAGGCAGCCCGGTGTACAGTAAGAACCTAAGGAACCCCCACCCCGATTCCCCACAGGTGTACATGTTCCTGGTGAAGTGGCAGGACCTGTCTGAGAAGGTGGTCTACCGGCGCTTCACGGAGATCTATGAGTTCCACGTGAGTGCTGGGGTCGGGGAGGGACAGCACCCCAGCCCCGGCTCTGTCCTCTGGGGAAGAACACAGCTCTGGAGCCCAGAGTCCCCCAGCCCACAGTTAGGGGCACTTTTTTAACTTAAGTGTTACTGCTGGGCGTGGAGGCTCACCCCTGTAATCCCAGTACTTGGGAGGCTGAGACAGGAGGATCGCAAATTTGAGGCCAGCCTCAGCAACTTAGCAAGACCCTGTTTCAGAAAATAAAAAAAAAAAATAAAAAAAAGGGCTGGGGGTGTATCTCAGTGGTAGCACACCCCTGGGTCCCAGTAACACGCACACACTCACACGCTCACGGACGCATGCACGCACACACACCCAGGAGCCTCTGGCCCCCTGGGTCGAGAACAGACGAAGGTGGAGGGAAGATGTGGATGGAGGTGGTTGTGACGGGGGCGGTGGTGGCTTTCCCCAGGGTGCTGCTCAGACTGGAGAGATCTGGGGAGGCGAGTGCAAAGGCTTTGCTGGTGACTTGGATGAAGGGCGGGAGAAGAAGAGGAGTGGAGGATGCCTAATCCAGCCCGGGATTAGAGAGATATACAGGTTGTTTCCAATGTTGTAATGAACACTCCTCCAAGTCTTCTTTTCTTTCTATATCTAGAAAATGTTAAAAGAAATGTTTCCCATCGAGGCAGGAGAAATCAACCCAGAGAACAGGATCATCCCCCACCTCCCAGGTGAGGGACGGGCGGGTAGCTGGGTGGGTCCCCTGTCCCCGGCCCTCACCTGCCCTCCAGGCCCCTCTGCACTCCCACGCCCCGACTCGACCCGTGAATGTGCTCACGGCCTGGTGTTCCGTCCCCGGCTGCCCAGCTCCCAGGTGGTTCGACGGGCAGCGGGCCGCCGAGAGCCGCCAGGGCACGCTCACCGAGTACTGCAGCGCGCTCATGGGGTTGCCCACCAAGATCTCCCGCTGCCCCCACCTCCTCGACTTCTTCAAGGTGCGCCCCGACGACCTCAAGCTCCCCACAGACAGCCAGTGAGTGGCCGCCGCCTCCTCCCACCAGGCAGGAGCGGGAAGGGGGGCTGTGAGCCTGGAGGGTGGCGGGACTTTCCCTGTTTTATAGATCGAAGCTCAGAGAGGGAAAGCAACTTGCCCAAAGTCACACAGCTGGAAAGAGAAGGAGGCAGGGTTCCCACTGGGGCTGTGAGACTCAACCACACCTCCACCAGACTCCTCCCCCGGCCTCATGGTGCTGAGGGAAGTGCTCTGGGCTGGGGGTCCAAAGTCCTGGGTCCTCATCCTGAGTCTGCAAAGGACTGACCATGAGACCTGGAGCAGGTCACCCCCACCCTCTGCAAGTTCCCCATCTATGACAGGCGGTGAGGACCAGAGGCAGAAATGGGTGTCATGAGACAGTCCAGGGACAGTCCTGGAGGACAGGTCTACCTTTCACGGGAGACATCAGGCCGCCCAGACAGACAGACAGCATCTCCCCAGCCTGCGCTTACTGACCTTGAACCCTTGAACTTGCCCCCTGGTCCAAGGAAGGGTGGCTCCCAGGGCCCGGATGCAGGCAGTGGGGATGCTCTGTCCAGGCTCTGGCCAAAGGGGCGCCCACAGTTCCTGGCTCATCCAGTCGCAGCCTCCTCTCTGCAGGGACCCCTGCCCTCGCCCCTTTCGCTCTTGGGAAGCCCCTCTGCGGGTCGGCCTGGAGCGTTCCCGGGCCCTGCAGGAAGCCGAGTGTCTGACCCTGACTGTTGGCTCTCTCCTCAGGGTGAAAAAGCCGGAGACTTACCTGGTGCCCAAAGACGGCAAGAATAACGCAGCGGGTGAGAGGCCGGGGCTCGGGGAGTGCGGGAGTGCAGGGAAGGAGCGGCTGTTGCTTGACACAGAAGAGCTGGGTCTTTGGGGGTCACCTTGCTGGTGGCTGTGTGTCCTCATTCTCACTGCTAAAGAGCCCAGCACAGACTCTGGCTCCCAGCAGCCTGGGGGACATTTGTGGATGAGTGAATGAACAGAGGTGACATAGGGGCATGGCAGTTTCTAATCTTGACTGCACAGTAGTTGTTAATAACAATTCCTAGCCAGGCGTGGTAATGAACAACAATGTAATCCTAGTACTTGGGAGTCTAAGGAAGGAGGATCGCAGGTTTGAGGCCATTCTCAGCAACTTAGCAAGGGTCTCTGCAACCTAGTGAGAGCCTGTTTCAAAACAAAAAAATTTAAAAAGGGTTGAGGAGCCTGGCGTGGTGGCGCACGCTTGTAATCCCAGTACTTTGGGAGGCGGAGACCGGAGGATCCGGGTTCGTGGCCAGCCTCGGCTCTCTCTCTCTCTCTACTTAGTGAGGCCCTCCGCAACTTCGTGAGACCCGGTTTCAAAATAAAGTATAAAAAAAATAGGGCCGGGCTGGGAGTGTAGCGCGGAGGTAGAACGCCCCTGGGTTCAATCCCCGGTACTGCAAAAAAAAAAAAAAAAAAAAAAAGGGTTGAGGAGCCAGGTGTGGTGGCACATGCCTGTAATCCCAGTTCTTGGGAGGCTGAGACAGGAGGACCACAGGTTCGTGGCCAGCCTCAGCAATTTAGTGAGGCCCTCCACAACTTAATGAGACCTGTTTCAAACTAAAAAATAAAAATAGGTCTGGGGGTGTAGCTCAGAGGTAGAATGCCCAGCACCACACACACACACACATACACACACACACACACACACACACACACACACAGAATTCCTAACATTTATTGAGCACTTTCTCTCTGCCAGGCACTATTTAAAATATATTAACTTGGCCAGGCGTGGTGGCACATGCTTGTAATTCCAGTACTTAGGAGGCTCAGACCGAAGGATCCAGGTTTGCTGCCAACCTCAGCTACTTAGTGAGACACTCTGCAACTTAGTGAGACCCTGTTTCAAAATAAAGAATAAAAAATAGGGCTGGAGGTGTAGCCCAGAGCTAGAATGCCCCTGCGTTCAATCCCCAGTACCACAAAAAAATTAATTAAAAAAATAAAATATATTAACTCAGCTGGGTGTGGTGGCGCAAGCTTGTAATCCCAGTACTTGGGAGGCTGAGACTGGAGGATCCAGGTTCTCAGACAGCCTCAGCTACTTAGTGAGGCCCTCTGAAACTTAGTGAGACCCTGTTTCAAAATAAAAGAACAAAATAGGGCTGGGGGTGTAGCTCGGAGGTAGAATGCTCCTGGGTTTAAACCCCCAGTACTGCAAAAGAAAAAAATATATATATATATATTTATATTTATATATATATAAACTCTGCCAGGCACAGTGGTGCACGCCTGTAATCCCAGCTACCCGGGAGGCTGAGGTAGGAGGATACCAAATTTGAGGCCAGCCTCAGCAACTTAGTGAAACCCTATTTCAAAATAAAAAATAAAATAGGCTTGTGGTGTAGCTCAGAGGCAGAATGCCGCTGAATTCAATCCCCAGTACCACAAAAAATTTAAAAAATAAAAAGGGCTGGGATGCAGCTCAGTGGTAGAGTGCCCCTGGACTCAATCCCCAATACCACTAAAATAATAAAATAAAATAAATAAAATGCATTAACTCATAAAGCTGGGCATGGTGATGCACGCCTGTAGTCCCAGCACTCAGGATGCTGAGGCAGGAGGATGCTTGAACGAAGAGTCTGAAATCAGCCTGGGCAACATAGTGAGACCCCATCTCAAAAAAAAAAAAAGAAAAGCATTAACTCTACATAATCTTCTCTGTGGTGATGTAAAGTAGGTATGTGATGCTTTTGCCCCCATTTGCCATCTGGACACATTAAGGTTGGTGCAAGTTGAGACTCCTGCCCAAGGTCACACGGCTACTAAGCGATGTAGCCGAATTGGAACTCTTGGAGATGCCCAGCCCAGACTCCGCTACTTTGAGTGAGGTCCAAGTGCGGCTCAGTGGTGGAGCGCGTACTTAGCATGAGCGAGGCCCTGGCTTCCATCCCCAGCACCACAGAGAACAGAAGAGTGTGGTCCAGAGACCAGTGGCGGATGAGTCTGCTTGGGCTTCAGAATAAAGTAGCACAGATGGGGTGTCTACACAACACCAATTAATTTTCTCCTTGTTCTGGAGGCTGGAAGTCCAAGATGGCGCTGCTGATAGGGCTGGTTTCTCCTGAGGTCTGCTCAGCTTGCAGAGCTGTGTCCTTTCGTGCATGCATGTCCCCTGTGTCTCTTCTTGCTAGGACACCAGGCCTATTGGATTAGACCCTTATGACCTCATTATTGTGTGTGTGTGGGGGGGGGTACTGGGGATTGAACCCAGGAACATTCTACCTCTAAGATACATCCTAGCCATTTTTATTTTGAAACAGGGTCATAGTAAGTTATTGAGGCTGGCCAATAGTAAGTTATCAAGGTTCCCAAGTACTGGGATTACAGGCATGTGCCACTGCACCCAGAAATTTTAACTTATTACCTCTTATAAGACCTGGTCTTCAAATACAGTTACATTCTAAGGTCCTGGGGGTTAAGGGCTTCAACAGATGAATTTTGGGGGACGTGATGGAGCTCATAAGCAGCAGCAGCATCTACTGGTGCTGGCTGAAATTGCAGACTGAGGTCCCTGCAAACCTACCGTGTCAGGATCTGCAGTTCAGCAAGGTCCCCAGGGGATCCAGGTGCACGTGACTGCTGGGAAGGCAGCTCCAGGCTGCTTGCTGACCCCAGGGCTGAGGGGCAGGGCCTGGGTGAGCCTTGGGAAGGTGCCAGGCGCTCAGGGCGAGGTCTTTGCCGATTCCCAGTTTGTAGGGAGGGTTCACCCCCGTGAGTTTGGAGCTGGGCGGGGCAGTGTCAGTGCCTGCTCCAGCGGCCTGCCCCTCCATGCCCACCCACCCTGGCCTCCCTCTGCTCCAGATATCACGGGCCCTATCATCCTGCAGACGTACCGCGCCATCGCCGACTATGAGAAGACCTCGGGCTCCGAGATGGCAGTGGCCACGGGCGACGTGGTGGACGTGGTGGAGAAGAGCGAGAGTGGTCAGGCCTCCCCACCTTGCTTTGGGCCTTATTCCCCGGGTGTTGGGGTCCCACGGCCACCCCCTCATGCCAGGGCTCAGGCAGCCTGGAGCCTCCCGGCCTGGCCCACCAGCAGGGCGGGACGGTCATTCGTGGGCGCTTCATCCGGGTGGGCACATGAACAGCTGCTCCTTATGAAGGGTCTCAGCACTGTCACTCTGTGAGACTGCCTGTCCACACCACCCTCCCCGCCTCTCATTTGCCCCCCTCGGCCCCACACAGGTTGGTGGTTCTGCCAAATGAAGGCAAAGCGCGGCTGGGTCCCGGCGTCCTTCCTGGAGCCCATGGACAGTCCCGACGAGGCCGAGGACCCGGAGCCCAACTATGCAGGTGTCCCCACCCTCCACGCCACGGGAGCGTGGGAGGAAGGGGTGGGAGGGCCCGGGGGTATGGAGAAACTGGAGTGACTACTTTGGGGTCCGACCTGATTGCTGGCTGGGCAGAGGGGAAGTGGGGACAGAGGTGTCATCGTCTCTGGCTTGGGGGCTCTGGTGGGTCGTGAGATCAGGACAGGGAACCAGAGAGCATGTCAGCCTGGGACGCTGGTGGCCTCTGGGTGATGAGCGGACCTGGGGCTTGGGAGGAGAGGCTGCCTGGGGCCGGCATCATCACCGACCAGAAGGGGAACACAGAACCTGGGACTAATGGGGCCTGCACCGAGTTTGAAAGCAATTAGAATTGGGGTTGGCCATGTTTTTATTTACTTTTATTTATTTATTTATTTATTTACTTATTGTGGTACTGGGGATTGAACCCAGAGGCATTCTACCTCTGAGCTACACCCCCAGCCCAATTTTATTTTATTTTATTTTTTTTTTGCGGTACCGGGGATTGAACACAGGGGCGTTCTACCTCCGCGCTACACCCCTGGCCCTATTTTTTTATACTTTATTTTGAAACCGGGTCTCACGAAGTTGCAGAGGGCCTCACTAAGGAGAGAGAGAGAGAGAGAGAGAGAGAGAGAGAGAGCAGGAGAGAGCTGAGGCTGGCCGCGAACCCGGATCCTCCGGTCTCCGCCTCCCAAAGTACTGGGATTACAAGCGTGCGCCACCACGCCCGGCGTTCCTATTTTATTTTTATTATGAAACAGGGTCTCGCTAGGTTGATGAGAGTCTCAATACTTGCTGAGGCTGTCCTCAAACCTGTGATCCTCCTGTCTCAGCCTCTCAAGTACTAAGATTACAAGCATGTGCCACCACACCTGGCGGCCATGTTTTATTTATTTATCTATTTTCCATTCTTTGTGGTACTGGGAATTGAACCCAAGGGGTTCCTACCTCCGAGTTACACCCCACCCTTTTTGGCCATTTATTTATTTATTTATTTATTTATTTATTGCGGTACTAGGGATTGAACCCAGGGGCGTTCTACCTCCAAGCTATATCCCCAGCCCTATTTTATTTATATATCTATATATCTATATATCTATATCTATATCTATCTATCTATCTATCTATCTATCTATATATGTATCTTGCCTTGGGGATTCAACCCAGGGGCATTCTACCTCTGAGCTACACCCCCTACACCCCCAGCCCTATTTTTTATTTTGAAACAGGGTCTCACTAAGTTGCTGAGGCTGGCTGTGAACCTGCAGTCCTCCTGTCTCAGCCTACTGGGTACCTTTTATTTTGAAACAGGGTCTCACTAAATTTCTGAGGCTGGCCTTGAACCTGCAATCCTCCTCTCTCAGCTTCCCAAGTACTAGAATTACAAGCATGTGCCACCGAGCCGGGCTGAAATCTCTCAACTTTAAAACATGGCCAGCCCAGTATGGTTGCACACACCTGTAATCCTAGTACCTGGGAGGCTGAGACATTGCAGGTTCACAGCCAACCTCAGCAACTCAGTGATGCCCTCTGCAACTTAGTGAGACCTTGTTTCAAAATAAAAAACAAAATAGGGCTGGGGGTGTAGCTCAGAGGTAGAATGCCCCTGGGTTCAACCCCCAGTACCAAAACAAAACAAAAAAAACTGGAAAAGTCCAGCAGCCCCACGTACCGACACCTGACTGGAGCTGAGTGCTTCCGGTGCCACGTGCACGGGCACTTGCCCCCCTTCTCATATTGGGGTGCCTTCCAGGTCTTCACAGTTTTGAGACTCTCGGTCTCTGGAGTGGGAGGTGTTGGCACACTCACCTGGGCATGGTGGGCAGAGGGCTGAAGTCCAGAGTGGGCCCAGGAACGTGTGGCAGGGGGCACCCGCAGAGGGAGACCAGGAAGGAGCAGCGGGGAGGGGCGGGAGAGCTGGGAGAGGGGTCACAGCCTCCAGGCAGGGTCTGGGCAGCTGGGGGAAGCCTGAGGCCCAGAGAGGAGAGCAAGGGTGGCGAGCCCCATGCCGGGCAGATGCTCACATCATGCCCTGTGCCCCAACGTGGACCAGGTGAGCCCTACGTCACCATCAAAGCCTACACAGCTGTGGAGGAGGACGAGGTGTCCCTGGCCCAGGGTGAAACCATTGAGGTCATTCATAAGCTCCTGGACGGCTGGTGGGTCATCAGGTAGGAGAGCCCCTCCCCCACGCACGTGCCCGGCCCGGCCTGGGCAGACCCCTCTTGGACTCGGCTGACTTGGCTGTGTGACCCTGGGTGAGCCACAGCCCTAATCTGGGCTCAGTTTCCATCTCAGTAGTGGGAGGCGTGTGATGGGCTCACCTTGTATGTTCCATGGGGTTCACTGTCCTCGTCCAAGTGGGTACAGTTCCCCTTTTGACTTAGGGTCTCTTCTTGGCTAGTCTTAGTCCTCCTTGTCTAGCAACACAGCTAATCATATGTGTTATTACATGTGATTATGGCACAGCGGACCATATCATCCCTTTTCCTGTGAAAATTTTAGCCGGGCATGGTGGCACACGCTTGTAATCTCAGTACTTGGGAGGCGGAGACCGGAGGATCTGGGTTCTCATCCAACCTCAGCTACTTAGTGAGGCCCTCCGCAACTTCGTGAGACCCTGTTTCAAAATAAAGAATAAAAAAAATAGGGCTGGGGGTATAGCTCGGAGATAGAATGCCCCTAGGTTCAATCCCTGGTACCACACACACAAAAAAAAATTATTGCAATTCCCATCTGTTTATTCCTCCAAATGAATGTCAGAGTACTAGTAATTTTCTTTTTTTTTTTTTTTCTGGTTCTGGGGAAAACAGAATCCCTGGAGCCAGGGGCCTTGCAGTCTCTTGCTGGTGTTTCAGAGTCAGCCCATGCTCTTCTTTTCCCAGGACTATGGCTACAACACACATACATCCAGCCTTGCCCTGGGCTGGGGGCTTTGAGGCAGCTTCTCAGACCCACATTATGCAATTTTTTTTAGTCCCAAATATAGTATTGAGAATGGAAAGAAAAAGTTTCAACAAATGGTACTGGAACAAATATTCATATGGAGAAAAAATCTAAAAAACAGAAAAAAAAACCCTAAAAACGAAAACTCAGAAAACCCTAGATCCCTACCTCACATTATACACAAACATTTATTGTGTGTGGGCCACAGGTTTTACCCAGAGTAAAACCTAAAAAGTGTTGGTAGAAAGCAGAAAAGTTGGTGACTTTCTTAGGACACTTTCTTAGGCAGTGACAATAAAAGAAAAAACTGACAAATATAATCTTGCAGATGTCTTAGAGCCAACAGGGTTGGATCTACTCACTTCCTCTCCCTGCCCAGGCGTTGAAAAGAGAGCTGGGAGGGCCTGCATTGGCACAGAGGAGGAAACTGAGCCACACAGGGCAACATCTGGTTGTTTGCAACCTCTTAGCCTGCCCCCACCCCCGAACTGTTGAGGAGCCCCGAAGCCCCCACCTCTGCCCGAGCCTCAGAGAGGCTGCCTCTGTTGCAGGAAGGAGGACGTCACAGGCTACTTCCCATCCATGTACCTGCAAAAGTCAGGGCAGGACCTGGCTCAGGCCCAACGCCAGATCAAGCGCAGAGGGGCGCCGCCCCGCAGGTGAGCGAGGCTCCGGGGCTGTGCAGGGCTGAGGGGCGTTGTCTTTTCCGCCCTGGATTGGTAGTGCGGGGCTGGACCTGCGCCTCCGCGGAGTGGTGGTGGTGCGTGGGGGAAGGACTGCGGGGATGAGAGGTAGAGGCTCAGTTGCCCATGCTCAGGGTCCTTGGGCATGATCAGTGAGAACTGGGGCAATCCCAGTTGGAGGGCTGCCTGGGGAAGGCCAGCGAGGGGCATGGGACATGGCCTTGGGCCCTGCGGCATTGCAGGGGTCTGTGCCCGTGAAGGGAGCAGACGTGTCTCGCTTCGCCCGGGCCAGCCCGCTCCCCTCTTCCTCCGGTCAGCCTTTGGACACCAGGGATGCCCACTTGAGTCCTGGCGACCGGGATGCGGGGGCAGCAGGGCTTGGGACAATGATGACACCCCGGTTCACTTGGTCCAGGTCGACCATCCGCAACGCAAACAGCATCCACCAGCGGTCGCGGAAGCGCCTCAGCCAGGACGCCTATCGCCGCAACAGCGTCCGTTTCCTGCAGCAGCGTCGCCAACTGGGGCGGCCTGGGCCGCAGACCGCAGAGAGCCCCCTGCGTGAGTGCAGCCGGGCGAGCTCGGGGGCGGGGCCGGGGCGGGGCCGGGGCGGGGCCAGCGCTGCGGGCGAGAGGGGCGGGGCCAGGCCAGAGGCGTGCCCAGAGGGCGCCGGGGGCGGGGCGAGCCCTAGAGGGAGAGGCAGGACCAGAAAGCGAGGCCAGGGGGCGCTGCGGGGCTGGGCCCTGGGCGGTGGGCGGAGCTAAGGGCTGGAAGGCGGAGCCTGAGGGCGCGGTGGGGCGGGGCTTGTGACCCGCCTCCCTGTCCATCCGCAGAGGAGAATTCACCCGCCCAGAGCGCCAAGCCGCAGCCCGCGGTGCCCCCGCGACCCAGCGCCGATCTCATCCTGCACCGCTGCAGCGAGAGCACCAAGCGGAAGCTGGCGTCCGCCGTCTGAGGCCTGGGGGCCGCCCCAGATAGTGCCTGGTCCCTATCCTTGTATATACGTGTGTAAAGCCTGTCTGGACCCCGAGGGCAGCCTCGGGCCCCTGCTCCATGTGACTATCTGCCATCTTGAATAAATGTTGCTTAGAGTGGACAGAGGCTCTGCAGAGACCCAGGGCGGGCTGGTCTCCACCTCAGGGATATTTTAGAATGAGGAGAGGGCAGGGACCTCGGCTGACTGGAATTTTCAGGAGGCGAGGTCCAGTTGCATACAAACAGGTTTGCAGAAGGCCAAGTACAAGAGGAACTCCCAAACCCTCGCTGACGTTTTGACGGACAGAAACCATCAGCTCTAATTTTAGTCCCACTGCAGAAGAGTCCTGGTTGGACGCAGACCTGTCTTTTGACAGAAGACAGGTTGTGGTCCAGGGAGAGGCATCACTATGTAGCTAGGACCAAAAAAAAAAAAAAAAAAAAAAAAAAAAAAAAAAAAAAAAAAAAAAAAAAAAAAAAAGCAGAGCTTTCTCCCAAATGCAGGATACTATGTGCAGCTGCAAATCTTGCAAAAGATGCAGCTTGTTGTGAAGGTCATGGTGGTGCAGAAGGCTGCTCCTTCTACAGTGGCAACGGTATGTGACGATGGGCAAGGCTGGTCCTCTTAGAGATGAGAGAAAGTCAACAAGGGGACAGATGTTTCTCCAGAGAATAATTTGACCATCAAAGGATTGAGAGAGGCCTTGAAAAAACCACTGGCAGAAGCCGGGCATGGTGGCGCACGCTTGTAATCCCAGTACTTGGGAGGCTGAGACAGGAGGATCCGGGTTTGCGGCCAGCCTCAGCTACTTAGTGAGGCCCTCTGCAACTTAGTGAGACCCTGTTTCAAAATAAAGAATAAAAAAATAGGGCTGGGGGTTAGCTCGGAGGTAGAATGCCCCTGGGTTCAATCCGCAAAAAAAAAAAAAGAAAAAAAAAGAAAAGAAAAAGCCACTGGCTTTCACAGGAACTCTTAACTGGTTAGGAATTTTGCTGGAAAAGTCCAGCATCAAGGGCTTTATCACACAAAGCTGTGGAAAACTAACTACCAGCCATGACCCCCCTGCTTGTTCAGTTGCACTTATAACCTTTTTATTAAATACAGTGTGAAAAAATACTTTTTTTCATCATTTAAATTTTTTTTGTGGTACTGGGGATTGAACCCAGAGGCATTTTACCTCCGGGCTACACTCCCAGCCCTATTTTTTATTCTTTATTTTGAAACAGGATCTCACTGAGTTGCAGAGGGCCTCACTAAGTAGCTGAGGCTGGCCACGAACCCAGATCCTCTGGTCTCAGTCTCCCAACTACTGGGATTACAAGTGTGCGCCACCACACCTGGCTAAATTTATTTATTTTTTCTAAACTGAAGTCCTGATCAAATGTTTTCCTCATGTCTTTTTTTTTTTTTTGGTGGTGGTATTGGGGGATGAACCCAGGGTGTTCTACCTCCAAGCTACATCCCCAGCCCTATTTTATTTTTTATTTGGAAACAGGGTCTCACTAAGTTGCTGAGAGCCTCACTAAGCTGCTGAGGGTGGGCTTGAACCTATGATCCTCCTAGGAGTCTCAGCCTCCCATGTATTGGGATTACATGGCTTCCCCATGTCTTTTCTACATGCCTGGTGCCTTCAAAGTGGGCTTGGGCCAGCACGTGTCTTGTGTGTGTGGTCAGGGAGGTGGCCTGCAGCCCCCTGTCTACAGGGATGCATGCAGGAGAACAAGGAGGGGTGTGCCGGTAGGGACCGGCTCTGAGTCAAAGCTGCAGTGTTAGCCAACAATTTCCTTGAAGCCATAGCGCTGGGCTCATTTCAGCATCTCTAGTTCTGAGAACAGCCCTGTCCGGTAGGTATTTTACAGACAAAGAACCCAAAGCCCGGACAATGAAGGGGATTTGCTTAAGCTAATATGCAAGAAGGTGGCAGAGCTGGGAGGTGGAGCCAGGCTTTTCCTGTGGGTCCTGAAGCCCTACTGGACTCAGTACATTATTGCCCCACCCCAGCAGAGCTCATGATCTGTGGGTCAGGCCGTGTAGTGGGTGCTATGCCAGGGAAGCTGAGAGGGGGGACAGTGTGTGCACACAGGTGCATGCCCAGGGGGAAGTGGGCCTGACTTCCGGGTCCTCCTGCAGACCCCCAGTCCCGGGGCCTGTGTTGGGGGAGTGACCAGCTCTTTTCTCAGCCCATCCTGGGACAGGAGGACGGGACCTTGATACAGATGCAGCGCACGTCCTGCCCGACAGACGACCAAGCCCAGCCCCCCAACTCCCAGGCTGGCCCCTTCCTACCTCCCCACCACACCACTCTGAAATGCTCCCATTTGCAGACACCCCATTGCCACAACTACTGAAAACCACTACCTTTCATTCAGTTGCTTCCTGCAGTCTTGGTTTAGTGACATGAGTGACAGTGCTGGTCATCGGCCACCATACCCAAACCATCCTGGTCCCAACACACATTCCAGGCTAAAGAGGGCACGTGGGGGCCTACAGAGTTGATTCAAAGTGAAACGGCCCAGCCAGGTGTGGTGGCACATGCTTGTAATCACAGTACTTGGGAGGCTGAGACTGGAGGATCCGGGTCCGTGGCCAGCCTCAGCTACTTAGTGAGGCCCTCTGCAACTTAGTGAGACCCTGTTTCAAAATAAAGAATAAAAAAATAGGGCTGGGGTGTAGCTTGGCGGTAGAATGCCCCTGGGTTCAACCCCCAGTATTGCAAAATAAATAAATAAATAAATAAATACATAAATAAAATAGGGCTGGGGGTGTAGCTCGGAGGTAGAATGCCCCTGGGTTCCATCTCCAGTACTGCAAAAAAAAAAAAAAAAAAAAAAAAAAAGAAAGCCCATGGATGGGTCAACAGAAGGCAGCCTGCGGTGAGCCCTGCTATTTCCTCCTTGTCATCTGATGAACTCACAACCAGGGAGCCACACACACATGACAGTCATAAGCCCAGAGGCTGCACGACAGACACTTGCAGAGTCTCCTATCAGGCATGGTGGCTGCTTTGAAATGAAGAACATGGCCTTTGGAGTCACACGGACCTGGGTTTGAATCCTGAGGATTCCTATAATGGCTGTGTGGCCTTGGGCAAGTCATCCCACCGCTCTGAGCCTCAGCTGCCTGTCTATAAAGTGAAGGCGCTGATCGTTTCCCCATCTATAGTGTCAACACCTGCTCAGGTGCACCTGGAGCTGGTCTTCCCCCGCCTCCTCTTTAGGTGAATTCCTTCCAACCTGGAGAATGTTCATAGTTTACGATCACTAATTCCAGGGACTAACAGAGATTAAGAACACAGAGGCAGCCAGGCAAGATGGCACACACCTGTAAACCCAGTGCTTGGGAGGCTCATACAGGAGGATCTCAGGTTCAAGGCCGGTGTAGGGTAACTTAGCGAGACCTTACTTCAAAATAAAATAGGCTGGAGGTGTAGCTAAGAGGTGGAATGCCCCTGGGTTCAATCCCCAGCACCACCAATAAAACAAAACAAAACAAAACAAAAAACCTAAACAAACAAAACAGATGCATCTATCTATCCATCCATCCATCCATCCATCTGACTTCAAATAACTTTCCAGCTGGAGCCAGGGCGTGGTGGCGCACGCTTGTAATCCCAGTACTTTGGAGGCTGAGACTGGAGGATCCAGGTTCGCGGCCAGCCTCAGCTACTTAGTGAGGCCCTCTGCAACTTCGTGAGACTCAGTTTCAAAACAAAGAATAAAAAATAGGGCCGGGGGCGTAGCGCGGAGGTAGAACGCCCCTGGGTTCAATCCCCGGTACCGCAAA
>PVJS01036721.1:0-20302 GCA_004027185.1 Glis glis | reverse complement strand
GTGTGTGTGTGTTACTGAGGATTGAACCCAGGGGCATTCTACCTCTGAGCTACACCCCCTGCCCTTTTTATTTATTTTTTTAAACAGGGTCTCGCTAAGTTGCAGAGGCTGGCCGTGAGCCTGCAATCTTCCTGTCTCAGCCTCCCAAGTACTGGGATTACAGGCATGCGCCACCACGCCCAGCTGGAGAGCAATTTATTCTAAATCTTAGAATAATAGTGAAACTATAATGTATGAATTTTCTCACATTAGTTAATCAATACAAATTGCGTTTTTAGATTTAAACAAGGAAATGTTTATGTATGCATATTCTCATGATTTAAAAATATACAATAATATATATTTCTTAATTTAATTATTTTCAGGAACCCCTATATACCTTAAATAATTTGAAATCTTCTGAATTGGACATCCTCAGTTGAACTTTCAAGTTTTGAATTCAATGAACTAAGTTTTAAGACCTGTTTTACTTGGCAAAAAGTTTTGAAAAATTACTCATTCTGAATTTTCAGTGTTTTAAATATTGAGTTGATTAGTTCAGGTGTTAGTGTTAGAAGCCCAGGCCTTCTACCCTTGAGTACAGAATTCAGTTGCAAATATTGTTGGTCAGGATAAATAAGACTCTATTTTTATGGGAGTACATAGGTATATTTTTAGTGTTTATTTTTAAGACTAAATTATGTTCAATTTATGAAAGTTATATTCCTCTTTGAAATTTCTAGTGGGATGGCATTGTCTATATAGGTTTCTTTTATAATTGTGTACCTTGGTTATTTTAAATGTTCAATTTATTTTAGATGTTTTTTGGAAATAGGTGACTTTGACTTTTCTTCCCCACAGAGTTACAGTGAATGGTTACATGGATTTGAAAAGAAGGCAAGAGAATGTATAGCTGGAACTTCAGGGTCAGAGGAGGTTAAGGTTAGTTCAGAAGTGAACTGTCTATATTTTAACCAAATATGAAAAAAAGGAACAAATCAGAACTTGCTTTCATGAACTTTGGAAATATAAAGGATATTTTTAATAGGATAATGTATAAGGAGGTGATTTTATTTTATGTAGATTTTAGTGAAAATACTATAAATCTTTTTTGGATTTGATTGTGCACAAATCCAGTGTTTTCCCTTTTAACTCTGTATCTTAATCATTTCTGTATTTTATTTACTTATTTTATACTTTTATTGGTGCAATGTAATTATACATCTAGTGAGATTCAAAGTCATATAAATGTACACACACACATCACTTGGTGTATTTCCCTCTGCATGCCCCCTCTACCCCCCTCTCCTCCCTCCCTCCACATACATGTTGGTGAGATTGGTAGTGAAACCTTTTTTGGATGTAACCTTATTTGAATTGTTCCCTTTCTCAGTCATCATGTGTCAAACATAGTACTGGCAGTGGTGGGATTCAAACCCATACCCCTGAAGAGACTGGAGCCTAAAGTGGTCCAGTGCCTTAGAACACTTCAACATACTACCTTGTTCATTTCAAAACTGAATATTTAATTATCTCTTACTCTGTTTTTAGCCTAAGATTAAAAAGTAAGGATCAGTTGAAATATGTAGATAAATTCTTACTAGTTTCCCATGTGTAGCATAGGTATTATGACCTTCACTTGTGGGTCTGCCTTGATTTTACCATCTGGGTAGAGTAACATGCATATATATATATATATGTTTTTTATTTTGTTTTGGTACTGGGGATAGAACCTTGGTGCAGTCTACCTCTGAGCTACACTCCCAGCCCTTTTTATTTTGAAACAGGGTCTTGCTAAGTTGCTGAGAGCCTTGCCAAGTTGCTGAGAGCCTCCCTAGGTTGCAGAAATTGACCGTGAACCTGTGATCCTCCTGTCTCAGCCTCCCAAGTACTGGGATTAAAGATGTGTGCCACCATGCCTGTCTTGTACAATAGATTTTGTAGTGAGTGGACTTGAAGAGTTTTATTAGTAAACACCACATGACCAAAACAGTCATTGAATTTCTTTGCTGCTTATTGGCAAAGTTGAACTTTAGTGTTTTATTATAAACAGTTTAAAACCATCTATTGTAATATAAATTTGTACTGAAAATATTTGGAGCACAAAACTTGCCAAAAATTAGAAAACTTTTCTTTATTTCATTCTTTACAGATTCTAGAGCACAAATTGAAAGAAGCTGATGAAATGCACACATTGTTACAACTAGAGTGTGAAAAATATAAGTCCGTCCTTGCAGAAACAGTAGGGAATTATTTTTAATCTCCATTTTGATTTTATTTTTAAATCATCAACTTATTCCTTTGTGGCTTTGGTATCATAACACAAATTTTTCAAAACAACTATACCTTTGTTTGTAGGAAGGAATTTTACAGAAGCTACAGAGGAGTGTGGAACAAGAAGAAAATAAATGGAAAGTTAAGGTCGATGAATCACAAAAGACTATTAAGCAGGTATTTAAAAAAGAAGAGCTTAGAGCAGTAGTTCTCAAAGTATGAACCTGGACTGGCGTATAAGCATCACCTAGGAATATGGGAGGTGTGCACATTCTTTGCTCTCCACCTCTGACTTACTGAATCTGAAATGTGTGTGGAGGGGCAGCAATCTGTGTTTTAATGAGCCCTGTAGGTGATTCTGATGCCCACCCATGTTTGAAAGTCACTAGTGTAGAGTATGACACCAAAGAGATAGATATAGAATGTAAAGTGCTTTGGATGTTATAAAATTCCTGTGTGATGACATAAAAGAAAGAATTCTGGGTTCAAATTTAGTTTTAAAGTTTTGATGTTTAATCCACAATATATACCGTTCAAGAAAAAAGTCATTCTTCTGTACATGGGACCTGAATGGTATTGTACAGTCTTAATTTTTCTTCCATTTACTTTGGATATAGTAATGAGTGCCATTTGTTGCTAAGTTTTTCCTTGGGCCAACGTGTGTAGACTTTAGGGTTGCTGGTAGTACTCTGTTAATGCATTTGGGGGTTGCATACAGGTGATTATCAGTTAATTGTTAACTAAAAAATTAAGCACTTTTAGTTGGGCCTAATATAAATAAACGGGAGTAGGTTTTAACCACAGTTTAAATCAAGTTACATGTGACTTATTTTTAAGGTCTTTAAAAATTCTGTATGACTTTAAATGAAATGCACTTCAAAACCTCTAGTGTCTTTTAATCGATTGGAAATTCTACAGATAGAAGCCTCTATATCCTTGTGGTTTATTGGTCTTATCACCATTTCACATTTCAGATGCAATCATCATTTACATCTTCAGAGCAAGAGCTAGAGCGATTAAGGAGAGAATATAAAGATATTGAAAATGTACGTTGAGTCTTTGACTTGTGACTTGTGAAGTAATTTTTAGCATTATGTGCTGCCTAGAGGTCTGTGTTTTGAGATTACTTTTATCTAATGATATAGTTATGTTATTAATATCTTGGGCAGTGTTTGTTTATATTCTTAAGTGTCCTAACCTGCTGGGCATGATGGCACATGCCTATAATCTCAGTACTTAGGAGGCTGAGACAGGAGGATCGCAGGTTTGAGACCAGCCTCAGCAACTTAGCGAGACTCTCAGCAACCTAGCAAAACTCTGTTTCAAAACAAAAACTGAAAAAGGGGAGGAGGATGGGGTGTGGCTCAGAGGTAGAATGCTCTGGGTTCAATCCCCAGTTAAAACAGACACACACCTCTCCTAACTTTCCTTTGTGAACAAAAATCATGAAAGGAAATTGTAAATGTGTTAACTTTTCCTTTTTGTTGCATTGTTAGCTGAGAAGAGAACAAGAACATTTGGAAATGGAGCTAGAGAAGGCAGAAATTGAACGATCTACCTATGTTACAGAAGTCAGAGAGGTACTTAGAAATTTTTCAATCTTGCTTCTCAATTAAAATTAAATGTATAATAGTGATAAAATATTTTAGTGTAAGTTGTTTGTGGAAGAGCTTCCAAGTAGCATACAAAACATGGTATATCGCAAGGAGATCAATCTCAAACTCTAAACTTCATTGCAGCTGAAAGATCTGTTGACTGAATTGCAGAAAAAACTTGATGGTTCATATTCTGAAGCAGTAAGACAGAATGAAGAGCTAAATTTGGTAAGAAGCTTATTCTCCACTGGGTATCAAGTAGGCTCTGAAAACACTTCTATTGACATGTGGAGAAACCATCCAAACTTTTTTTCCTTTGCTAACCATCTTTAGCTTGGCATTTTGTAAGTTTAAGATAATCTTCATATTCTGATGACTCCTATGATGATCTTTCTTTTCTTGACTCCTAAGATGTTTCTTTTCTTAGTTCCTAACAATGGCATGTTTGGCTTCCAACTCTTTGCTGCATTATATAAAGACCAATTTCTTGGACAACTTTATTTTCAGTGAATAAAGAAACAAAAAAGACTGGCTGAGTCATGAAGATTCTCTTCTCAAACTCTCATAGTTAACTGAGCCTCTTATTTTCTAACCTGGGAGATCATTGAAAGTTGAAGATATGTGCTCTTCCTTCAAGGGCAGTACTCCTGCCTAGCTTATTTGAACTAGTCTTTCTATAAACTGTAAATAACAAAAAGCTTGTGTAATTCTTTAATATATTATTTAGCACCTAGTAATAAAAGGTACAGACTTACAGATAACTTAAAATTAACTACATGTACTTCCCTGCATTCCCATTCTTAAATTTTCTAGAAATTTATACTGATTGTTGACAGGCTTAGCTATTAGATGAAGATGGTGATCTTGTTCTCTGTTTCAAACAACAGTCATATCTTCCTGTGGCTTAAAAGCTGTTATATGGCATTGGATTTTTTTTAAGTATCTGAACATATTTTAGAAAGATTATAGTAATTTTTTTTTGTGTGTGGTACTGGGGATTGAACCCAGGGACATTCTACCTCCGAAGCTACACCCAAGCCCTGTTTTTTTATTCTTTATGTTGAAACAGGGTCTCACTAAGTTGCAGAGGGCCTCAAAAAGTTAGCTGAGGCTGGCCTCGAACCTGCAATCCTCCTGTCTCAGCCTCCCAAGTACGGGAATTACAAGCGTGCGCCACCATGCCTGGCTGTAAGTTTTTTTCTTACTCAAAATTAACCATGTCTAGTTTGGGATTTTCTGACTAGCACTTCTACATGTACCAGGAAAAACTTCTTAACTCATTCATTTGTGACTTTTCTTCAATGTCATGGCAGTGATTTATGAGAATCAATTTTTAGCATAGGGGGCTATATGAGAAACACATATAATGCACTATACACGCATACCCCTCTATTTTTAAAATAAAATATTTGTTTTATTTACCAAAGCTTTAACTGAATTCATTCCCACTACAATGTAAGACTAATTTTATGCAACATTTGCTATGCATTGCACAGATTAGAATTGTGATATGCCACAGTTATAAGCCTTTACCCTATAATGTGTTTCTGAAAAACCATTTCTAACTAGTTGAAGATTTTTCTTTTTATCTGGTGCTTAGTGGCTGATGCAACATTTGGATCAAACCTATAGGATGATGGTTACATTTCCATTTAGCCTAGTGCTATCTTTGTATTTTTTTAACCCCTCTACTTCTGTCAAGAGGCCATTTTAAATTGTACTCCTCCCCTCTTACATTTGTCTTGAGTTTTGAATCTTTATTTTAGTGTTTGTTTGCTCAGGTTAACTACTTCCACATTTTAAGACAAAATAATTTTGTTTGCTTATAGGTATTTTGTTTTTAGGCCAAAAGATTAGTCTCTCTGGCATAGAGTAATAGAATATTAAACTCAGAGTCAGTAAAGAAGCAGTAACTATTTGGGCATTTAAGTAGAGTTCCCCAAATAAAATTTCCAAGTGGAATGGCCCTTATTCTCTAATTCTCCCTCTATTTTTTTTTCTTTTTGTGAGTATGGTACTGGGATTGAACCCAGGGGCACTCTACCTCCAAACTACACCCCCAGCTCTTTTTAAAAGGGCTTTTTTTTGTTTTGTTTTTCAAGACAGGGTCTCATTAGGTTGCTGAGAGTCTCACTAAGTTGCTGAGGCTGGCCTTGAACCTGTGATTCTCCTGTCTCAGCCTCTGAAGTAATGGATTACAGACATGCACCACCATGCCCTGCTCTCCCTCCTATTTAAGTGTATGGAGCTATTCACAATGTCATGCCTGTAGGTGGAGGCAAAATCAATTACCTTGAAGAATTTAGTAAGCAAGTTATTTTGGGGGCAACATAATCCATTTCCTTCATATTTAATTTGAACAGTTGTTAGAGGAGGCACTGTATATTGGCACTAAGTTTATAGAGCTTTGTAACTGTTGTGACAAGTTGGTTATTGACAAGTATAAGACATTTCTTGGAATACTTTTGCCTGGTGTGGTCTTGCACTGCTCTCTTTAGTAAAGTCTTTACAGGATGGTCAACATTTAAGTGTTTCATTTTAGTGTATTTATAATCTTCTATTTAATGTCTTTTAGAATATAAATCAGGTGGCTCTTTTTAATTGAACTATATAGATTACGAAAACCTTGAAAAACTGATGTGAGGAAGGAGCTGGGGGGAAAGACCAAGTGCTGTGTGCATATATGTCACTATCACTATGAAGTACTTTATAATGTGAGACTATAATGCACCAGTAAAAGTATAAAAAAATTAATTGATAACATTTCCATTTGCCTTTTAATTTGGAATAATTTCAGTAACTATTTTATGAATAGTGATTCTTGTAAAAGGTGCTTTACTTAGAATTTGATGGTTTTGTTTTTGCATTTGCAGTTTTCTACTCTAAACTCTAGTTCATTTCTGTAACTTTTCTTATGTTTAGCTCTACAGATGGGAGTCTTCACTGCTTAGCTTTTTTGTACATCTGGTGCAACATACTGTCTAATCCACTGTGCATAATAACTCTTAGTGATCCCATTCTTTCATATTCATTCTTCAGTCCCTAGAGGTATCAGCATAACCAGAGAAGAATGCAAATTAAGTTAATTGTTGTATTCTTTTATTTTTTACAGTTGAAGACACAATTAAATGAGACTCGAACAAAACTTAGAACTGAACAAGGAGAAAGGCAGAAGGTAGCTGATGATTTGCCTAAGGTAAGACACTGCTTGACTTGGAGACACGGAATCATGAGCCTGTGTTGTGCTTTTCTTCTTAAGCAAACACACTGTTAATTCTGGACTCATTCTTTTGCATCCTTATAAATTAAAGCTGTTTGTTTTGCAGTTTCTTTTTTGGAACTAAACTTTGACTTGCTTTTCTATACTTTATTCATGTCATGGTTTCATCACACTTATATAATTATTTTATAAAGCCTCCCAAGTACTGGGATTGCAAGTGTGCACCACCATGCCCAGCTCTTTTTTGAGATATTCTAATGATTTTTTTTTTTTACAAGTGTCTTACAATGTCATCTTTTATTTTTTATTTATTTTTTTGGTACTGGGGATTGAACCCTGGGGCATTCTACCTCTGAGCTACACCCCCAGCCCTATTTTGTATTCTTTATTTTGAAACAGGGTCT
Source organism: Glis glis (assembly GCA_004027185.1). Lineage (NCBI taxonomy): Eukaryota > Metazoa > Chordata > Mammalia > Rodentia > Gliridae > Glis > Glis glis. The sequence continues at coordinate 12,830 of PVJS01036721.1, read as the reverse complement.
TTCACTAAGTTGCAGAGGGCTTCACTAAGTAGCTGAGGCTGGCCACAAATCCCAGTCCTCTGGTCTCAGCCTCCCAAGTACTGGGATTACAAGCTGCTAGAGGATGAACTTTGATACATAATACACTCTGTCAATAGTGATCTGTGAGCCGGGGGTGGTGGCTCACACCTGTGATCCCAATACTTGGGAGGCTGAGACAGGAGGATCACAGGTTCAAAGCCAGCCTCAGCAATTTAGTGAGGCTCCAGCAACCTAGTGAGACGCTGTTTCCAAATAAGAGATAAAATCGAGCAGGGGATATAGAATGCCTCCGGGTTCAATCCCCAGCACCACCACCAAAAAAAAAGAATGAGCTGTGAATTTACTATGATAGATTGTTTTAATTTTTGACCTCTGGATCAAAATATGAAACATGCAGCTTTAGCCCAGCAGTGTAGTTGTGTAGTTTCTCAGAAAGTACTTTCAGAATATTAAATATATGTTCAAAGGTATAGGTAGGCCATGATATTTATGATGGCTAAAATGGCAGCGATAGGTATATCAGTCACCTGCCTCTATATGATAGAAATAGATTATTTCTGTTCAACACTTGATTGGAAATGTACATATTTATAGACTGAAAAAGTTAAGTACTTTATATAAGCATATATGTATTTAACATTTTCTGTGAGTTTTTTTTAAGTACATATTATGTATACACACAGAGGGATCTAGACTAGCAGTCAATAAACCCACATGCAGTCTCTCTCAAATACTTATTTTCTTTTAATTTTTGAGAGTATAAAAACCATTCTTAGATGTGAGCTGTATAAAAACAGATTGGTGGGCTAGGTTTGGCTGACCTCTAATTAATATTAACCTAAATATCAACCAAGTTTATTTCTGTATTTTTGCTTTCTTTATACAGTTTCTGGGTTTGAACTTTTTGATATAGTGAACATGTGTTCTTTTAATCTGGTTGGGGATATAGCTATTTTTATTTTCGCGACAAAATTTTACATTATATTTTGAGAGGAGCTTTAATATTGTACAAAATATATAACAAAATCATTCATTTTGTGTGTATTTATCAGCTACCATGTTGCTTTCCTTACAGGCCCTACAGTTACTGGATCTTATCCAGTCAAAAATAGTAAAAGCTGCTGGAGACACTATTGTTATTGAGAATAGTGATGTTTCCCCAGAAACGGTATGTATATCTTTTAACCCCAAATCTCTTGGCTGATTACTTTGTAAACTATGTGAAGAGTAAACATGCACAAGATCCATCTCTGAGTAGAAACTGTGCTTCCATCAGTTATGTTGCACTCATTCTTTATTCTCAGAGCTGGGGACCTAACCTAGCTCATGCCAGGCAAGCACTCTACCACCCCAGCCTCCTATGTGGCACTCTTTTGTGTGTGTGTGTGGTACTAGGGATTGAATACAGGAGCATTCTGCCTCTGAACTACATCCCCAGCCCCATTTTATTTTATTTTTTTGAAATAGGTTCTCACTAAGTTGCTGAATGCCTCACTAAGTTGCTGAGGCTGGCCGCGAACCTGTGATCCTCCTGTCTCAGCCTCCCAAGTACAAGTACTAGGATTACAGGCATGTATCACCACATCCTGGTGTTGCACTCTTGACCAAGTCATTTTTTCCCTTAAAGTATTCTATCTCTGAAATACACTATTTTTGTTAATGTTTGATTTTACTTTTGCTTAGTGAGATATTAAGTTAACGTTTAAAATTTGTCTGGAGGTGTATTGTGGTATAGTGCTTAAGACTCTCCTCTGGAGTGAGACTGCCTATGTTTGAATCTTGGCCCTGTCACTTAGTAGCTTCACAAGTGATTTTGGGTAAATTTCTTAGTTGCTCTGTGCTTTAGTTGACCATCTATAAAAGGCAGTGTAGGGTTGTTGGAAAGAATGAGTTAATATGTAGAAAGAAATAGAGTAGTGGTTAGCATAGCAGTGCCTGGCACTCAGTAAGAGCTCAAGATGTGTTAACTGTGATTTCTGCTATGATGACTGTGTTCTCCTTTGCTGTTTTTTAAATTTTTTTTCTGAAAGGAAAAATGGATTTATTTCTGATAGTCATAGATTCTAGATTTTTTCACCTTTGTGGCAGAGTGACATTTCCTGCAACATAGTTTTTGGTGCCAACTAGTTTGCACTACTATTTAGTAAACAACATTTTCTATGTGGTTTTTGCTTTTGCTGATTTTCATGTCATTTTTCAGATTTTTCATGTTTGTATTTGGAACAATAAAATAATTTGTTTTTGGTTGCACATTCCTTTTCCTTGTGTTTGGAGTTTTTCATCACTTCCATCTTCTTTTCAGGAGTCTTCTGAGAAGGAGACAATGTCTGTAAGTCTAAATCAGATTGTAACACAGTTACAGCAGTTGCTACAGGCAATAAGCCAAAAGCTCACAAAGGAGAAATAACACTACCAGGCAGGGTAAGGAGAACTGAAGTATTGCTGTCTGTTTATGGGTCATTGGCATAGTGGGGGAAAGGGTGTGTGTGTGATGGGTATTTATCACAAAGGAAACTCATTTTACTATTTAAAGGACTATTTTACTAAAGGAAATAGTCCTTTATCTATCTTAGAAGTTACAGGTGACAATCTTTATCTTTCTTGGAGTTTCATTTCCATCTTGTGTGTAGTTTGAAGGTCTTTTACTTTGGAGGGGAAAAGTCCTTTATCTTTACCTATTTTGACCTTTTTATCAAGAGACTTTCTTGTGACTTGGCTACCTGGGTTTGTTTGTTGCCACAGTGTCTGTAACTGCTTCATTAGTTTATTATGATTTTAGTTTAAATGAAGCATTTGTATGGTATCTCCCCATTTCCTCTCTCTTTTATCACTTGGTAAAATGAAGTGACCATAACATTTTTTACTGATAAGAGATTGCTAAACTGAAAATTAAGTCCTCACAATTTCCTTTTTTTAACATGAAAAAAATATTTAAAATTTTTATTACATGCTTAAGGCATGGGAATAATTAGACTTCTGTAATTTCTTCAAGTTGGAAGTTTTATTTAAGTTTGCTTTTTATAGGTCTAAGAAATAGATTCTTAGTACCTGAGAAATAGATTCTTTATGCCTGAAGTGAGAGTTTTAATGGAGGATAAGCAAATCCATCATTACCAAATCATGTTATGAGCTTTTACTGCCTGTATTACCTTGGAAAACTCAGATTTCTTAGCACTTAAAAATGACTTGTGTTCCAACTGGTGAGTACAGGTTTTGTTGTTGTTACCTGAACTTTTTATCATTTTATGAATGACTTAAGTCACACTTCCCAAGGCGCAGGATATTTGAGTATGCCCCGAGTATTTCAGATACTCTTTTTTTTTTGAGGTGGTTTGCTTGCACATAATCATAGTATCCCAGAGACTCAAAGGGACAACTCGGTGCTGAATTACGCCTTTCAGAACCCATACCTGAGACTGTGATAGCTATTTAAAGGCCTGAGGGTTAGGTTAGGTTAGGTTAGGTACTCTGGGAAACTTGATGGACCTTCATTTTGATGTTGCCAGGGATGCGCTGTCTCACTTTTACAGATCATTCATCCTCTGGCCTGCTTCAGCACACGCTCTCTTTAAAATGTTAATTCAGGTCAGTTAGCTCTCAGAAGACTTTAAGAATAATAAACCCAGCTAATTCTTTAACATATCAGCAAAGTAATGACATCTCATCTCAGTCTTTTATCCCTGTGAGCTGACCTCTTTTCAGTTTCCTGGAGTCCACGCTTCTGCAACATCTGGCTCTCAGATTAGGAAACAACCATGCCTTGTGGGGAAACTCTTGTTTGTGCAGCTCATCCCCATGGCTTCAGCCTCATTCTCTCTGCATGTTCCTCCTGTTCAGTCTGGTCTTTTATTTTATTTTATTTTGTGGTACTAGAGATTGAACTCAGGGGCAGTCTACCACTGAGCTGCATCCCCAGCCCTTTTTATTTTGAGGCAGGGCCTCGCTAAATTGCCCAGGCTGGCATCAAACTTGTGATCCTACTGTCTCAGCCTCCCAAGTCACTGGGATTACAGGTGTGCACCACCATACCTGAGGGTTCTGTTCAGTCTTGAAAACATGCTTGCAAGATTATTTTAATCTTGTTTTTCCTTCAGGTTGTCACACTAATTTTTTATTTCACTATTTAACAAGGACTCTTTAAAAGAAGGAACTATTCTCACAGTATCTACTTCTTTCTTTGCTACTAACTCCTCTATCCGTTCTAGAATGGCTTCTCCTCCTGTCCATTCCAAAGAAACCATTTTTGCTAGCATCATTAATGATTTCCTAAACCTGGATCTGATATTAATATATGCCCTTCTTTGCATATGAGATACTGAACGTATATATGAAATACGCTAAATGTGCTATCAACAGGCTTTTGTGTTATAAGGTAAGGGGTTCATTTCTGAGAGCTTAAAGAATTATGAAATTGCCTATTATCCCTTACCTTTAGACCTCATCAATATTTATTCAAGGAGAGAGAATTGTAGATTTTGGCCTGTCTTTTAAGTGCTACTCATTTGCCTTAGATTTACGTTCTCTTGAGTAGGGCTAATAAAAGAGTTCCCCATGTTGTTTTCCCAAATGTTTCTAATAGGATTTGGCTCACATTTTTAAACATTTACCTAAAATCTTCTGAATCCTGAAAATTATCTCTTATTTTGATTACTGTTAATGTAAATTGCGTTAAGCGTAGTTGAAAGGGCCATGCTAGATCAAATGGAATATATACAAAAACAAATGTATTCTAATTGCCTTTTATTGCTTTGTTTTAAAATGAAATTTTTTCTGATCTTTTACAGAGTGAAGTAATTGGGAAACTGTTCATTCGAAGATAACAGAAGGCATTGTATTATATTTTGCCAAATTAAAGCCTTATTTATGTTTTCACCCTTTCTACTACGTCAGAAACACTGAACAGAGTTTTGTCTTTTCTAATCCTTGTTAGACTACTGATTTAAAGAAAACATTTAAAAAAAAAGCCAACTCTGTAGACACCTTCAGAGTTTAGTTTTATAATAAAAACTGTTTGAATAATTAGACCTTTACATTCCTGAAGATAAACATGTAATCTTTTACCTTATTTTGCTCAATTAAATTGTTCAGAAGATCAAAGTGGTAAAGACAATGTAAAATTTAACATTTTAATACTGATGTTGTACACTGTTTTACTTAACATTTTGGGAGTAACTGCCTCTGACATCAACTCAAGAAAACACTTTTTTGTTGCTAATGTAATCAGTTTTTGTAATGGCAGTCAGCAAATAAAGGGATGCTTATTATTCAAACTTGACTTATTCTAATTTTCATTGGGCTTTAACAGATTTCATTAACACCTCACATCAACAATTTAGAACATTATTAATTGCAACCATCGAACGAGATCTTGTTGCTCATGTGACCTTTTTAATTGGAACTTTGGTGTCCTCTCTGCTTCTTTGCTTTGTTAACTGCCCCAGTGTGCTAAGGGCCTACAGAAAGGATAGGGTAAGCTTTTAGAGCTTCAGACTTAACACTCCACTTCTCGTAGAAGGAGCTCTATTTTTACTCTTGCTACCTTGTTTTTTTTTTTTTTGTATTGGGATTGAACCCAGGAGCTTTCTACCCTGAGTTACACCCCCCAACCCTTTTTATTTTTCATTTTGAAACAGGGTCTTTCTAGGTTGCTGAGAATCTTGCTATGTTGCTGAGGCTCAAACCTGTAATCTTCCTATCTCAGGCTCCCAACTACTGGGATTACAGACATGTACCACCATGCTTGGTGCTACTGTTTCTTAAAGTAATAATAATTAACTCTTTAGTTTCCCTTTCAGGCAGTGTATTATACAGTTTGTGTGTTACGCTTTTTTCCTGGAAGGTTTTAAAATAATTGGATGAAAAGACTGTTCTCTTCAGATGTCAATAACCATTAAAGAGTGTCTTCTGCCTAAGTATTAAAGTACCTTTTAGGCTACATTATGCTCCTGTTGCTATTATAGTAGTCATGTTTCTACCACAGGGCCTTTGTACTTTCTATTCTCTTCTGCTTAGAACTTTTCCTTTTGTATATAAACTTTGGCTTGTTGCTTCACCATCTTGAAAATTGCTTACACATCACTTTTCTTTTTGAGGTGTTTGCTGATTATCCAGTATCCCACTGCCCTCCCTATTCTGCTTTATTTTTGCCTATAATAGATGGAGTCTTCTAATATGTACTTGGTTACTCCCCATCTCATGACTAGAAAATGAGCTCTGTGAAGCTGAAATCATCTTTTTTGGTTCTTTGCTGTATCTCTAGCCCTGAGAAAGGCTGACACTTAATTGTGCTCAAATATTAAATGAGTGAATGGGATGAAATTCAGTTTTAGATCTGAGGATTAACTCAAGTGGTTCTTCCTAACATTTTTTCCGTATAGCACACGCAACAAATATTTCTAAAGTCTGCTGAGATACACTGAGGAGGCTGCTCACAGCTAGTGATGACTGGCTTGGAGAGTCGTGCTATCTCAACCCTAGCTGGCTGCTTGCCCCAGACCACTGGGAACTTGGTCTGCAGGCCAGACGGTGCGTCGTCAGCCTCCCTGCTTTTCTTCTGCCACTACTCCTAAAAATGCTTGCCACCTGGAACAAGCAGCTCCTGCTGTCCATCGGACAGCTTCTTGCTGCTCTGCTCTTTCTTCAAAGATAAGCCACTCAGAAGAAGGAGATAATTGTATTAGTTTTCAACCTCTGTATGTTTGACATTTTTACAAGTAAAATAATTTCAAGGGACTCTGGAGTCAGTTCACTCTCCTTTGGTTTGTGTCCCCACTTGACATTGGGCCACACTTTCAGCCTCTTTTGCCTGTGAAATAGGAAGTTCATAGGCAGTGTCTGCCTATTCCGATTTGGGACAGCTGTAATTTTTCATGGTGCTCTATGAAATGATACTGAATTTTTTCCCTAGTACTTGGATTAGTCTCCTACTTCTTCACTCCAGAATCACATAGGAAAAGCTGATCCCACTCCCTCTCAGTGACTGTTCAGGTGTGCACAGGTAGCTCTGCTCTAAGTCGATTCTCCTTCAGTGTAATGATTCCCAGTGCTTCAGTTGCACTGAATGATGGAAGGCCAGGCCAGCCTCCTTGCCTCATCCATCCCCAGCTGCCCACCTTTTCCCACTGTCTTATAAGAATATAGTTTAAGAAGTATAGTTGGAAGCAGACTTGTTGATACCTCCGAAAGGAAATGGAGAGATGTGGGAAGGAAGAGTGGGGTTGCTGTGAAGCAGGCTGTTCCCTTTGGTTTAGTGTGGTGAAACTGATCAGTTTCCTGGAGGTCAGTGACACGAAAGCTTGAGTTGTTGTGCTGTGTTCCACTCCAGCAGCAAGAGGTCATGGAGTGTATGGCTGTGGGAAGTAGCTGTGCGGCCCACAGAGTTTAAGTGAGAGCCAGGTGATCCACATCTTGCATCCTAGGACAGTGACTGCATGGGGGCACGGCCACTCCTGGGATCACCCCAAGATGTGTAGGAGAAGCAGTAACCCCCCCCCCCCAGGAGAGGGCTGCAATAGCACTCTCAGTTAATTATCAAGAGATGCTTGTTGCTTGACCCCATTCATTATTTGAGTCCCCAGAGAAGGGAGGACCATGGAGGAACTGAAGAACAGATGATTCCTGGATGCGACCACTAATTATCCTGGATGGCAGAGAACTCACCTGAGCTGGGGGCAGACAGGAGATGGGCTATGGGACTGGGAAGGACTGGACTTGTATTGACGTTATGGGATAGCTGTGAGATCTGCTCAGGATTTGCATAAGAGACAGCAAGACAAGACCATGGTTGGGAAAGGAAACGGCGATCAGGCTCTTCTACAAACCAGTTAGGTTTTTCTCACTTCATTCAATTTTCATCACATCTGTTTTCCTAGACAATGAGCCATTTCATAGTCGTTGGCAGAGTTGTGTTATACATCATCTAGCATCACGTGTGGAACTTACCACGTGACAGGTATTTTTAATGCACGTAACATTAATGTGGGTTATGTGGGAAAGAGGAAATACGCTTACCTCATCATCTTCCTTTTATAGATATGGAAACAGGCACAGAGAAGATAATTAAATTATCGAAATCTCAGCTACTAAGTAGAGGACCCAGGAGTCTAATTCAACCTAAGCTATCCGGTTTGATTGCCTTATTGAAATTTATATATAAGTATCTATACATATAAACATGCATGTGTGTAGTTATATATGTGAATATAGTTTTTAAGTTTTTAGAATTTTAAAAGTAAGTATAAAGAGAAGTGGAATAATTTTCAAAATTAAAAGACTATATTTTTTCCTGATCTTAGTGTGCCTTTCATATTTTCTCTTGATTGTACTTTCAAAGAGATTGTCTACCTCAGTGGTTCTCTAATACCCAAGACCCTCTGCAGGGTTCTGCAAGGTCACAACTATTTCTGTGATACCATTTGCCTTTTTCACTGTGTTGACATGGCACCGATGGTGCCTCAGCAGGTATCACACACTGGCTCCAAATTGTGTTGGTAGTTACTATATTTTCACCACCACTCACTCTCAGTAATAACGGTATCAGTCACCTAAGAATGTATATTCTGGTGAGATCCATAGTGATAGAAATAATTTATTATGCATAATGATATATGTCAACATTTGGAAGATCTAAGTAACTCATTTAACAAATAAACAGTGCTCAGTGCCAGAGTCCTGCATGGGTAAGTCCCCTTCAAAGGGCAAGATAAACCAATGAGTTTCAATGTAACAGAGTGCACTGATGACTACTTCAGATTCCAAATTATGATTACTCTTTTTTAAGAAATTGCCACTTGCCAAGCATGGTGGCACACCTTGTAATTCCAACTACGGCTGAGGCAGAGGGATCATAAGTTTGAGGCCAGCCTGGGCATCGTAGTGAGACCCTGTCTTAAAATTTTTTGAAAATTTTAAGCTCAGTGGTAGAGTACTTATCTAGAATGCACCAGATCCTGGCTTCAATTCTAGTAAAGCAAAAAGAAAAAGAAAAAGCCACTTGTTGAATTTGGCTATAGTGTCAAAGAACATCCACAATGAAATGGCTACTCCTCTTTTTCCAAAGACATAATCTGTATGAGGTCAGATTTTCTTTATTTTTTTATACATACTTTTGTTTGGTGCATTGTGATTATACATCATATTGAGCTGGAGTGATAGGAACACACATGCACACATCTCTTGGAGCATTTCCCTCCGGGTCCACCACCTTTACTCCCCCTCTTTATACATGTCTTTGAGATTGGAATTGGCAGTTTTAATGTGTATGTAGCATTATTTCAACTGACCTCATATTCATATATTTCAACCAAAACATCATATATCAGATTGAATGCAGAAGCGATTGTCTTCCAGTAAGCCAGATGTTAAAGAGACTTGTAAATATGTAAAGCAGTGCTACTCTTCTCAACCAGATCTTTTTGGTTCTGGATAATGAATTTACAGTTCATTGGAAACATGTTTATCTTGTTATTTTAAAATAAATGAAGCCGGATGTGGTGGTACATGCTTGTGATCCCAGTACTTGGGAGGCTGAGACAGGAGGATTGCAGGTTCGCAGCCAGCCTCAGGTACTTAGGCCCTCCGCAACTTAGTGAGACTGTTTCAAAAAAAATAAAGAATAAAAAAATAGGGCTGGGGGGTGTAGCTCGGAGGTAGAATGCCCCTGGATTCCATCCCCAGTTCTACAAAATAAATAATAAATAGTTTTCTTAGTTTAAATTCCTAATACATTGAATGTTGATGGAAATAACAAAAGCAAAAGCTTTAAAAAGTTTAGTTTTGAAATAAAAAACTTGAGAGCCACTGGTCTAGAATGTTTTTCCCCCAATAGTTTTATAATGAAATTGGGTGATATCAGCACTTTTTAAATGTATTTTGTTTTATAATCATTTATGGTTTTATAATTTTTATTTTGCTTTTTGCCAATTTGTCTATGTAGGGATCTTGTTGTCTTTGAGTTCTTAATTTTTCTGCATGCCTGTAATCCCAGTACTTGGGAGGCAGAGATAGGAGATCATGGTGTTGAGACTAGCACGTGGTAACTTAGTAAGACCCTGTTTCACAATAAAGTATAACACAGGGCTGGGCTGTAGCTCAGATTGAACACCCCTGGATTCAATCCCCAGACCACACACACACATTAATATTTCAAACATGTAGAAAAATAGAGAAAATGAGAAAAATCAGTGTAACCCCTTGTCAGTATTAACATTTGTCATATTTGCTTGAGTTTTTTAAATAAAACATTAGGTATAGTTGAGGCTTCTTGTATACCCCTCCCTGATCCCACCTCCTTCCCCTCTCCAGACGCAGCCACTGGCTGAGGTTGAGGGTTAACACTTAATTTCATGTTGTTCTACTATTAAATACCTATATATTATCCATAAGCAACATAATACTGTTTTGTGTGTTTTCTAAGTTTATGTAAACTATTCTGTCATTTGCCTTATTTGCTCAATATTAGCTTTAAAATTTATACATGCAGGTCTTACTTATTTTAAACTATGAACATGTCCTAATTTATTTGTACATTATTCTGCTAAGGGACATTTAAGTTGTCACCAGCTTATAAAAATTTTGTTAACTTTCATTTTGATTTCCTTTAAGCAAAGAGGTTTGGAGTGTGTGTTTCATTTTTCACTTGCATGAATTTTTCAAGGATTGTTTGCTAATATTGCATTTGGTCAGTGAACATGACATCAGTGACACCAATTTCCTGAATTTTTGTTGACTAAAGGAAAAAAAGCCTTAGCCTTGGTTTAAAATTAAAAAAAAGCTACCAGCAGGAAAGCAAAGCTTTGGTAGGAAATGGTTTTATTATCTTAAGTAGTTTTTCAGTTAAAAAATGTGAAGGAATTGGGGAATGTTTTTCTGGTGATTTTAGGAACATAGGAGACAGAGTCAGTCTGATAGGGAAAGGTCACATTTACATTTAATTTCTGCATAGTCTCTTGCTTTTGCTATGAAGATTCCAGCAGTTAGGAATTCATGAGTTAAGAGTAAGTTCTGCCTGTGCTATTTAATAAAGTTCCTGGGATTTCATTCAGTGCCAGGTACAGAGTTCCTGTTGGCTGAATTCAGTATTCACAGATGTAAAATAGGGTTGTTGATTTACTCTATATACTAAAGTTGTAGAAAATGGAAATTTTCTTACTTAACATCTATGAACTCTGTTGATATATTATGCAGGCTCTGTGAACCCATGCATCTAGTGTTTCACTGCGCTAGCTTGCAAGTAAAATTAAAATGTGGCTCTAACATCCTATTCAAATGCAGTGGGTTTTCTTCAATAATTCCTTTGCCAAATATATGGTCAATATTTGTAAAATGTTACAAATAGTTTAAAAGAATATATATTTTCTACTTTTCAAACTTGAACTTGTTAATTGATACACTCCCCGTTCTCAAACTGTATTTCAGATTCAGTAGGTCTGGAGCAGGGCTCAGTAATTTGCATTTCAAACAAATTCCCAAGTGATGCTGATGCTGCTGGTCTGAGGACCACATTTTGAAAATCATGCATTGTGTTTTTCAATTTTCTTTTTGCAAAAAAATATATATTTGTAGTTTATTGTGAAATTAGAATTTTTCTATGTTCAAGCATTGCTAAATATTTACTGGTTATTTTTATATTGCTCTTATAAATTATGCAAATTTGGGGAGGAAGAAAGAACAGCATATGCTTGGCCTACTCTTGAGTACTGATGCTCCAAAATAAGCCGAAAGAAGATACAGTGCCTTTTGGTGATTTTCTTGGTGTTTCTTGATATTTCCTCCTTAAGCTATACCAAGAATATTTTAAAAACAAACAAAACAGGTTGAACAAGCTTTTTTTTCTCTTTGGTGAATATCTATTGCCCTCTCCCTCAAGTCTGAATATGCATGGATACTATTCTTCAGTTCACCGATGTTATAATTTTTATCTCATTGAAGGAAGAATTGGTTGGAATAAGATAAGATGAGACACCATAAAATTTTCTCACTTTTGATATCAAGGACAGGATGATTTATGTACCTACCAGTGTGAGGACAATATAGAAACTCAGGTATAAAAGTTTTTATGGAATCTTAGCCTTAATATTCTGTTAGGGAACAGTCTCTGTAGACTTGGCCTTCTGTTAGAACAGATAAGCATATCCAGTCATATGAAACAGGGTTGTTTTGTTTCTGACAAGTAATCTTGGTAACTTTCTGCTGTAACTTAACACCTATTTTGAGTTAACCAACTGCATTTTCTACCAGAACTTGCATAGAGAGTACAAAATTTTCTCATATGTGCTGAGCACCTGGTTTTAATGTCATGTGTAGCCTAACAGACATCTAGCCCGGCTAGCTAGTTACTCAGAATGACTTAGGAGCCAAGTAGAACTATTTCAACACCTTAGAGTACACACTTACTTAGAATGTATCACTCATCTTTTAACTGGATTAGGCTGATGCTCCTATAAAGCAATTAACTATTTGGGAACATTTTATTAAAAAATTGCAACAGTAAAAATAGTGGCAATCAGTCATCGCAAGCATTTATTGTGTGCTGTTTTCCAAGTACTGTGCTGTTTCAAATGTATGTTTTATTTTGCTACTAGTTTACTTTTGAAGGTTATCTAGAAAGTCCTATTGCTTGTAGGAGCACATTCTTTGATACGTGGACAGTAACAGCTTGTATAAGTTTTACAATATTCCTGTGAATATTACAGAGCTGAATTCCTAAGTTGAATATTGAGCAGTCACTGATATTTAGATTTTTGTTTTTATGCCGGGCGTGGTGGCGCACGCTTGTAATCCCAGTACTTTGGGAGGCAGAGACCGGAGGA
>PVJS01036720.1:0-20302 GCA_004027185.1 Glis glis | reverse complement strand
AGAGAGAGAGAGAGAGAGAGAGAGAGAGAGAGAAAGACAGGGAGAGAGAGAGAGAGAAAGACAGAGACAGGGAGAGAGAGAGAGAGAGAGAGAGCTGAGGCTGGCCGCGAACCCGGATCCTCCAGTCTCCACCTCCCAAAGTACTGGGATTACAAGCGTGCGCCACCACACCCAGCCCCGGCCCTATTTTTTATTCTTTATTTTGAAACAGGGTCTCACTAAGTTGCGGAGGGCCTCACTAAGTAGCTGAGGCTGGCCGCGAACCCGGATCCTCCGGTCTCAGCCTCCCAAGTACTGGGATTACAAGCGTGCGCCACCATGCCGGGCTTGATATTTGCATTTCTAATAAACCTCACAGGACTGAAAACTGTGTTCTAAAAACAATTACTTCATTGGGATAATAGGGGTTGCAGCAAGAATCTCAGACTTATAATAACACAGTGGTTATTCCTGTTAGCATTTCAATAATAAAGACTTACCTTATTTTATATATGTATGTGTGCATATATCTACACAGGCACATGTTAGGAGATAGTTATAAAACTATACATCACTGAACAAATCCAGTGTTTCATTATATGTTACTTTTGTACAGTTTAGTTTTCCTATTCTGGCTTTACCCATAATTTCTGAGCAATTTGTACACACTTAGCACTCTGTTTTTTACCCATTCACATATGTACATAAAGAAGGTGAGCTAGAGCAACTTCTATTTGCATCAGCTTCTTTTTCTTTGGGCAGAAGAAAATGCAATCATATTATAATACAATCACATTATAAAGGAGGCAAATAAAGTTTCCTGATGAATTAAGCACATTACATCCAGTGAGCTCTATGAAGACCTGCACTGCCAGGCAAGTCCTGTATTAGCGACCGGGGAAGACCAAGTAATGCCTTTGTGCCAAGCTGTCAGGACATCGATGGACACGAGGCCCCATGGACATCTATCAAATTCACAGAAAGCAGGCCGGGCGTGGTGGCGCGCGCTTGTAATCCCAGTACTTGGGAGGCTGAGACGGGAGGATCTGGTTCGCGGCCAGCCTCAGCTACTTAGTGAGGCCCTCTGCAACTTAGTGAGACCCGGTTTCAAAATAAAGAATAAAAAATAGGGCTGGGGGTGTAGCTCAGAGGTAGAATGCCCCTGGGTTCAATCCCCGGTACCGCAAAAAAAATTTTTTTTCACAGAAAGCAAAACCCCAAATGACATTGAGCCTGTCCAAATTGAGGGTGAGTTTGTTCCCTGTGCTTTGGTCATGCCCCTCCCGTCCCAGGGGATGTGGGCGTTAAGGTGACGGGAGCTAAGATGTTCAGGCAGGAATATGGAATGGTGCGGAGCAAGGAGGAGCTTGTGACCTCCATTCGAGTCGTCCGAATGGTGTTCTAGTTCTAGTGACTTGCGACAGTACCTCAGGACTCGGTTCTGCTGTTGGTCTGCACCCACAGAGAGCAGCACAGCTATTTTAAGGGGGTTTTGGGGGAGGGGGCTCCTTGCCTAGGCCTCTGTCTTTCTTGGCTTCCCAAGGCAGCCCGTTTCCCCCATTAAAGCAAGCAATGCTGAAATATAGAGCTTCAGAGTACAAAGCTCTGTGTAGAACAGAGATTTGGGTGTTTTTCTTTTCTTTTCTTTCCTCCCTCTCCTCTGTGTAGAGTTTTAGGGACAGAACCCAGAGCCTTGCACACGCCAGGCAAGCACTCTACTAGAGCAACAAGCCCAGCCCTGAGAGATGGGTTCTTGCAAACAAAGCCACTAGGTCAGGGAACACCTATCTCTCGGTCCTGTGGGAATATTAAAATTTCCCTGCAAGATCAAAGCAGATGAATAATGGTAATGAAACAAATGCAAGAGAATTTTCTGGCTTGGAGTGTAGCTTAGTGGTAGAGCATGTCATGCCTAGCATGTGTGAGACCCTGGGTTCAATTCCTAGCACCTCAAAAAAATTTTGAGTTACATTGTGATTTATTTTTATTTATTTATTTATTTTGCAATACTGGGGATTGAACCCAGGGGCATTCATACCTCCAAGCTATAGCCCTGGCCCTATTTTTTTTTTTATTATTCTTTATTTTGAAACAGGGTCTCACTAAGTTGCGGAGGCTGGCTGCAAACCCAGATTCTCCTGTCTCAGCCTCCCAAGTACTGGGATTACAAGTGTGCGCCACCACGCCCGGCTCACATTGTGATTTACAGTATATAAAATCCGTACTTAATATTTGTTTATTTAGTACTGAGGATTGAACTCAGGGGCATTTTGCCTCTAAGCTACACCTCTAGCCCTTTCATTTTTTGTTTTGACACAGAGTGTCAAAACAAAAGGTTGCTGAGGCTCCTTTCGAACCTGTGATCCTCCTATCTCAGCCTCTCAAATACTGGGATTACAGGCGCGCTACCACAACACCCAGCTCTTTATTTAACCTTTAAGAAAGCCCTAAACAGTAGGTTTTTAAGTTATAGTATTATTATTCCTCTTACATGGGAGCACACCGAGGCAAAGGGTAAGTGACAAGCATCAGGTATCACACAGAAGGCACAGGGTGGGTTGGGGGTATGGCTCAGTGGTGGAGCACTTGCTTAGCATGCACGAGGCCCTGGGTTCAATCCCTAGTGTCACAAAAAAGAAAGAAAAAAAATGAAAAAGGCACATGGTTTAGTAAATATCTAATGAACCAAAAATGTACATAAAAAAGAAAAAGAAAGCCAGACTCATAAGCAGGTCTTGCGATGCCAATGCCTGCTCTCTGCATATCACCACCGACCCTCTGTGACCTTCCCAGCAGCTCCCGCCTCCTGCATGGGTGTCCCTCCTCTATGCCAGGGAGAGTTGGGATAAAACTTCCAAACATCACCTCTTTGTTGTGCAGATGTGAAATGTATGTCTTGAAATCCCAAGAAGGAAAATAATGGCATTTTATTTCATTGGCTCTTAAAAATCTGCCGTGTTCCAAAAAGTTGGATCTATAAACATTACTGGAAATGTGGGAATGGATGGCAGGAATTCCTCCACTCCATGTCTGCCTGGACCAGGTTATGGCTCCTGCTCTCATAGATTATGAGTTGAGAAATATTGCTATTGGACACTTGTTGGAAATTTTAAGCTCCTTGAAAATATGACTCCGTTAGGAGAGTCGTAACAAGAGACATACAGGCAGCGTTTAAATTTTTCTAACCAACCCCAGCTTTGTGGCATGGCCGGAAGCCCTACCGCTGAGCGCTGATGATATTTTTCTGTTTCTCCAACTTCTAGTTGGATCCATCTCTGGAGTATCTTGAAATTTCCTGAACTTGTGCGCTCATGAAACGGACCACTGGATTACAAAGGGAAACAGGCGTTTCCAGTTTGGTCTTAACGCTTCCAATAATGAACTGCAGTTAGATTATGTACATTTCCGTCATAGGAGGGTAAGCTGCAAAGCGTGTCTGGAAGTGTCCTATGAAGCCGGAGCAGAGATGGGCGAATGGGCTGTTGATATGACTGTCGCTTAGCCCGCTCTCTTCCTGTGCAAATCAGAAAAGATTTTTTTTTTTTTTTTGCTACTGGGGATTGAACCCAGGGGTACTCTACCTTCAAGCTATACCCCTAGCCCTATTTTATTTTTCATTTTGACACAGGGTCTTGCTAAATTGCTGAGGATCAGAAAAGATCTTTAACCTGAAGCAGTCTTTTATTTTTTATTTTTATTTTTTTTTGCGGTACCGGGGATTGAACGCAGAGGCGTTCTACTTCCGCACTACGCCCCCGGCCCTATTTTTTATGCTTTATTTTGAAACCGGGTCTCACGAGGTTGTGGAGGGCCTCACTAGGTAGAGAGAGAGAGAGAGAGAGACAGGGGGAGAGAGAGAGACAGCTGAGGCTGGCCGCGAACCCGGATCCTCCGGTCTCCACCTCCCAAAGTACTGGGATTACAAGCGTGCGCCACCACGCCCGGCACTGAAGCAGTCTTTTAAAAAGCTATGCCAAGGGACTACGAGAGAAGGATTCCCTCTGCATATCTCTTAGTGTTTTTTGGAGAATGCTAATAATGGTGAGGGCAACCATAGTTACTGTGTGCACAAGTACTGTGAGACAAGGGTAGAGAATCCAGCTGGGATGGTAATTAATTTAGTGAGGTGTCCTGCTCTCTCCGAAAACAACTGACTGAACCTAAAATAAACTAATAAAGACTTTCCTGAATTAACTAGAGGTGCTAATTACATCATTGGATTTTATCCATAGTACATGATCCAGAAGAAAGAATTGCTTATGCTAAACATGTCTATAAAGAAAAAATACATTGGCCGGGCGTGGTGGAGCACGCGTGTAATCCCAGTACTTTGGGAGGCAGTGAGCAGAGGATCCGGGTTCGCGGCCAGCCTCAGCTCTCTCTCTCTCTCTCTCTCTCTCCCTGTCTCTCTCTCTTTCTACTTAGTGAGGCCCTCCACAACTTCGTGAGATCCGGTTTCAAAATAAAGTATAAAAAATAGGGCCGGGGGCGTAGCACGGAGGTAGAACGCCCCTGGGTTCAATCCCCGGTACCGCAAAAAAAAAAAAAGAAAGAAAGAAAGAAAGAAAAAATACATTGCCAGATGTAGAGCATGCCTGGAATCCTAGTACTTGGGAGGCTGAGACAGGAGAATCGCAGGTTCGAGGACAGCCTCAGCAAGTAGTGAGATTCCATCCATGTAGCAAGACTCTGTTTCAAAATAAAACTCAGAAATAAGGCTGGGGGTGTAGCTCAGAGGTAGAATGCCCTGTGTTCAACCCCTCGTACCAAAAAGGGAAAAAAAAAAGAAAAGAAAAAATATATTGAGGGGTGCGGGAGAGAAAGGGAAAATAAACCCAGGGTGTGAAAACCCAGGAAGGAGACACTGCAGTCATCTTATTTTTATAAATTGGTAAAATCAAGATGACTGTTTGGAACTTTGATGTAAATAGAAATCCTCATGTTTATGGAAAAGATTCAAAGCTCAGGATATCAAAATTCCCACGTGCTCCAACAGCCCTGTATGGAATAAATGCAGTTCATATTTTCTTGGCAAAGCGTAGACGCTGGTAAAGTTAGGTCACGCCTGGCGTGGTGGCGCATGCCTGTAATCCCAGTACTCAGGAGGCTGAGACAGGAGCATTGCAGGTTCGAAGACAGCCTGAGCAACTTAAGAAGACCCTTAGCAACTTAGCGAGACCCTGTTTCAAAATAAAAAATAAAAAGGGCTGCGGGATGTAGCTTGGAGGTAGAATGCCCCTGGGTTCAATCACCAGTACAAAAATAAAATAAAATGAAAAGGTAACCAGGAGACTGCTGAAATGCTGTGTCCAAGAACTCTGGCCACATTAGAAACTTTTAAAATTTTCACCTTTAGGTGTTTTATTTATTTATTTATTTATTTATTTATTTATTTGCGGTACCAGGGATTGAACGTAGAGGCGTTCTACCTCCGCGCTATGCCCCCAGCCCTATTTTTTATACTTTTATTTTTGAAACCGGGTCTCACGAAGTTGTGGAGGGCCTCACTAAGTAGAGAGAGAGAGAGAGAGACAGAGAGAGAGCTGAGGCTGGCCGCGAACCCGGATCCTCCAGTCTCTGCCTCCCAAAGTACTGGGATTACAAGCATGCGCCACCACACCCGGCTACCTTTAGGTGTTTTAGAAAATAAATACTAGCCAGGTGTGGTGGTGCACACTTGTAATCCCAGTACTTGGGAGGCTGAGACAGGAGGATCACAGGTTCGCGGCCAGCTTCAGCTACTTAGTGAGGCCCTCTGCAACTTAGACCCTGTTTCAGGAATAAAGAATAAAAATAGGGCTGGGGGTGTAACTCGGAGGTAGAATGCTCCTGGGTTCCATCCCCAGTTTCGAAAAAAAAAAAAAAGAAAAGAAATACTAAGAAAAAGCTCAGCCCTTTGATAAGTTACTATTTCCTAAGGAATATTTGCGCAGGAGATTTAAGTGTATAAAGGGGAAGCTGGTTGGGATTCTTGTAGCTATTGGACTAATAATAAGAGTTTTACACACACAGACAGTCAGAAGGACGGAAGTGCCTGCCGTGGTCGTGAAGGCGCCCCTCCTTCCAGCCTCCCAGCTAGCCTGCAAGATGGCACCACCGCACCAGGATTTCAGGCCTGTGGGCGGCGAAGGGTGCGGGTGCCATGAGACTTCCGCCGGGAACCGCACGGCTGAGGGCTACAAGGAAGCAGCCAGGGTTAGACGCCACGTTCCCAAACTGCCTACTTTTGGCTGCCGGCTGCTCCCGGCTGGCCCACGAGCAAGCCTGTAACTTGCAGAGCAGGCTGAATCGATGGCGCTCCTTGCCAAATCCAAAGCAAGTCGGAAGCCAGCAGACAGAGAGATCTGGCACATTCTGTGGATTGCTTTAATTCTCTGCCTACTCTGGGACACGACACTGGGCCCAGGAGCAATCATGTCACTATTGTAGTGATGTTCGTCCATCTGAATAGTGTGGGTCTGGGTACAGCATAGGAAACCCCATTCCCCTCTCCCCTGGCCTTGTCAATCAGACAACAGGTGTCTTTAAAATGGGGTTCCTGGAGCTGTGAAGTGACACACATCTTTCAGGTCCGACTCCCCCTCTTATCTGTCACTGATAATATTCACAACATTTCTGCGTGGTGATTTCTTTTTTGTTTGTTTGTTTGTTTGTTTGTTTTTGCGGTACCGGGGATTGAACCCAGGGGCATTCTACCTCCGCGCTACACCCCTGGCCCTATTTTTTATACTTTATTTTGAAACCAGGTCTCACGAAGTTGCAGAGGACCTCACTAAGTAGCTGAGGCTGGCCGTGAACCCGGATCCTCCGGTCTCAGCCTCTCAAGTACTGGGATTGCAAGCGTGCGCCACCACGTCCGGCTGGGATATTATTCTTGATATTGCTAAGATTCTTTTTGCTGTAGTGTTTATGCAACTACAGGTACAGATGTAAGTCGGAACCCCATTATTCCTCAACTCTGCCAGAAAGCAAAAAGGACAGAGACTAATGGAATCTCAGGGCGGAAGGGGACCCCTCTTCTGATATTTCCAAGATAAGCCCTCTCCGGACAATGAAATGAGCCACGTGCCATCAACTCAGCTGTCCTTTTAGAAATGTCAGCCGAAAGCCCGGCATGGTGGCGCACGCTTGTAATCCCAGTACTTGGGAGGCTGAGACTGGAGGATCCGGGTTCACAGCCAGCCTCAGCTACTTAGTGAGGCCCTCCGCAACTTAGTGAGACCCAGTTTCAAATTAAAGAACAAAAAATAGGGCTGGGGGTGTAGCACAGAGGTAGAATGGCCCTGGGTTCAATCCCCGGTACCCTCCCCAAAATGTCAGCCGAAGCCCCACAGCCTTGGGTCCTGGGTCACAGTGCTTGGGTGGAGCACTGACCTTAAGAATCATGCATCGACAGCTTAGAGGAGCCCCGAGCCCTTGCAGAACTAGCTGCGGCTTCGCCCAGGGGATGGCGCTCTTACCCTGCAGCACCCTGGTCCGGGACCTTGAGGAAATCCAGGCTCTCGGGCGTCTGAGATACTCGGTCGGAGCCGGTGGACTGCTGCCGGGGCAAGGGCGGGCGGGCCATGGAGGTATACAGGCTTTTCTGACTGGACCTCTGGTTTCCAGGAGCCTGGGGAGGTGGCACGAACTGGTTTTTGATGACGCCATTCTGATGATATCCTGGAGGAAAAGAGAAGAAAACAAAGCTTAGATTTTCTGATCTTGGCCAAAAGACTCTCTTCATTTCTTCTAGCTCCAAGCCAGGAGGAAGTGACTTAACGCCCCAGCTTCCTTATCTGCAAAAAATGGGCAGCATTGCTGCTTGTGCATTTTATTAGAGTGAATACATTTTTTTTCCTTCCAGCTTTACTGAGCTCTAATTTTCAAATAAAATTGTAGAAGCCAGGTACAGTGGTGTACAACTGTAATCCCAGTACTTGGGAGGCTGAGAGAGGGGGAATCGCAGGTTTGAGGACAACCTCAGCAACTTAGCAAGACTCACAGCAACTTTGCGAGACCCTGTTGTAAAGTAAAAAAATAGAAAGGGCTGGGGGTGGTAGCTAGGAAGGAGAATGTCCCTGGATTCAATCCCCAGTACCAAAAATAAACAAAATAAAATTGTATATACTTAAGGTATACAACGTGATAGAATAATACAATGTAAATTGCCCAGGAAGGAAGGGCCTGGAACACTCAGCCCATGCTGGTAGAATCTGACAATAGAATCTCCAGATGTTCAGCATTTCAAAACCCACCGTTAAGGAAAAGTGCGTGTGCAGCTGGCCAGCAGGCACTTTCTTGGGTCTGAGAAAAAGGATGAGGTAATGACTTCAGAGGGCAAGCAGGCAGCTGCTTGTACATTTGGATGCCCATTTGCAAGGGGCGGGTCCTGCATGGAGCATTCCACACAGGAAAGGGACAGTGGCCACCCTGTCCATCAACCCAGGTAGAGCATGCTCTCTCTGCCACACAGCAAGTTCTAGGCAAGATCACAAAAGCCGCATTAGCTGGTAAGTGCTGGATAGATTATGGTGGTGGCTGCGAAGTTTCAATCCTGGCTGAGAGGGATGTTATAATTCCATACCATGTACAAAGAAGCTTCAGCTCTTCTCACACTGACAGGTCTGGGCAGAGGGAAGGGGAGCAGGACTCCCTAAATCTGCTTCAGTAAGCCGCACTGTAGGAGCTCTCCCAACCAGGTCCAGAGGAACTCTCTGGTGCCCGTGGCCTGACCCTTCATTTATCGAGGGTTTAGGACTTCAGTTTTGGCTCTGCCTCTGCAGGCTGCATCCATCTTGAGCCAGATAACTGGCCTTCCAGAGTGTCAGTCCCTTCATTAAAAAACAGGAGACTGGCCCGGAATCCACTCGGCCACTCCAGCTGACGCATCCCTGGGTCTCTACCCCCTTCTCATTGCATGAGTGGCTTTTCCACCCCAGGAATAACAGGTAGAGTTCTGCTTTTTTTGGGGGGGGGGAAGAGGAGTAACTAGGAATTGAACCCAGGGGCATTCTACCGCTAAGCTATCTATCTCCCCAGCCCTACTTTATTTTTTATTTTGAAACAGGGTCTCAGTAGGTTGACAAGAGTCTGCTGAAGCTGTCCTCAAATCTGCGATCCTCCTGACTCAGCCTCCCAAGTACTGGGGTTACAGGAGTGTACCATCAAGCCTGACTGAGTTCCTACTTTGAACAACAGTTTCAAGAGTGTGGCTGCCCATCCAGCCATGTTTCAAGTCATTTCCTCTCACAGGTAGGATCGGAACTAGACATTTGGGGAACACACGCCCCTCTCTTTCCCTTAGCTAGCGAGAGTGACCTGGATGGGCTCCGCACAGTACCTGAGGCCGGGAGGACAGTCAGACCCCACTTGCTGCCAAGAGGGCAAGGAAAGGAGAGGGGATGCCCACAGGATGCGCGCTAGGGCAGCGATCCTCCAAGTAGGGTCCACACACAGGCCGCGCTACGTGCAGCTCAACACCCACTCACTCAAATTCCAGAAGAAGCATGTAGAAACATTCATGGCAGCCTCACAAACATATTTTATGTCTATTGAATTGAATAACAAAAAGTTTACTTTATTTATTTATTTTTGGTACTGGGGATTGAACCCAGGGGCATTCTACCTCTGAACTACACCCCCAGCCCTATTTTATTTTTTATCTGGAAACAGGGTCTCACTAAGTTGTGGAGGGCCTCACTAAGTTGCTGAGGCTGGCTACGAACCTGCGATCCTCTTGTCTCAGCCTCCCAAGTACTGGGATTACAAGCATGTGCTACCACGCCCCACTTGTCTTATGTTTTTAGGTTTTTAAAATTCCCTTGTTCATCAGGCATGGTTGTACAATCTGTAATTCCAGGACTTGGGAGGCCAAGGCAGGAGGCTCACACATTTGAGGCCAGCCTGGGCAACTTAGCAAGACCCTGTCTCAAAATAAAATAAAAAGGGCTGGAGGTGTAGTTCAGTAGTAGAGCAGCCCTGGGCTCAATCCCAGGTAACACACACACACACACACACACACACACACACACACACACACTTTCCTTATTCTATGAATACATATTTATTCTGTTGTACAAAAGTATGCTTTGTGATGAACTGAATTTTTTTTTTTTTGGCAGTACCGGGGATTGAACCCAGGGGCATTCTACCTCCAGGATATACCCCCAGCCCTATTTTTTATTCTTTATTTTGAAACAGGGTCTCACTAAGTTGCAGAGGCCTCACTAAGTACCTGAGGCTGGCTGCAAACCCGGATCCTCCGGTCTCAGCTTCCAAAGTACTGGGATTACAAGCGTGTGTCACCACGCCCAGCTTTGAACTGAATTTTTTTTAAAAACCCTAAGAAACTAAAAACCTGGTTTTTCACTTTCACAGATAGTTTGAGAAATGTTGATCTAACAGGTTCAGGTCCAACTGCTCATCTGATTGATAAAGAAACTATGACTTGGAGAGGTTGGGAGCCCTACTCAGGAGGTTGAGGCAGGAGGATCACAAGTTTGAGGCTAGCCTGGGCAGTTTAGTGAGACCCAGTCTCAAAATTTAAGAAAGGATTGGGGATGTAGCTCTGTGGCAGAGCAGCCCTGAGTTTGATCCCCTATACAAAGAGAGAGAGAGAGAGAAAGAAAGAAAAGGGTTGGGGACAGGGTTGGGAGCCATGCTCAAGGTCAGATGCACTCTGGCCTGATTTGGCCAAACTAGGTGAGTCAAAGGAGGGTTCCTGCAGGGCATGGCGGTGCACGCCTATAATCCCAGTACTTGGGAGGCTGAGATAGGAGAGTCACAGGTTCAAGGCCAGCCTCAGAAACTTAGCAAGGCCCTCTGCAACTTATTGAGACCCTATTTCAAAATTAAAAAAAAAAAAAAAAAACCAGGGCTGGGGGTGTAGCTCAGAGCTAGAATGTCCCTGCATTCAATCCCCAGTACTAAAAAAAAAAAGAGGTTTCTGTAGGTCCTATCCAGCTTGGATTTTCCTCAAGGTTAAAAGAGGGCATCAGTGGCAGCTAGACAGATGCAGGACAAAGACTCTAACAGAGGTAAGAGCTAGTTTCTCATTGCTGGGCACCAGTGCCCACAGTTTAGAACACAGCGGTGAATCCAGCGCAGGAGAGCAATGCTTTGGACTGCTTATCTTAGTCATCAGTACAAATGGGATTCTCTGGTCTGGGATGATGTGAGCCAAATGTGGCCCCAAAATGACTCTTTCAGACCCCGAATCCTAAACTGATTAGTACCAAACACTCTGAGAACAGTTTTTTACAAACTGAACTTTGTGAGTGATGGCGAAACATTTTGCCAATTTGGAAAGTGTTCTTCAAGGGGCTGGGGTGTAGCTCAGTGGTAGAGCTCTTAATCAGTATGTATGAGGCCCTGTGTTCAGTCTCTAGAACTGTCAAAAATAAGTGCTCTTGAAACAAGCAAATTTGTAAGGGCAAGAAGTCTTAAAGTTACTCAAGTTTAGAGTTTACTGATCTATAAGTTATATTTTTATTATTAAAAAATGAGAAATATGAGCCGGGCGTGGTGGCGCACGCTTGTAATCCCAGTACTTTGGGAGGCGGAGACTGGAGGATCCGGGTTCGCGGCCAGCCTCAGCTCTCTCTCTCTCTCTCTCTCTCCCTGTCTCTCTCTCTACTTAGTGAGGCCTCCGCAACTTTGTGAGACCCGGTTTCAAAATAAAGTATAAAAAATAGGGCCAGGGGTGTAGCGTGGAGGTAGAACACCCCTGGGTTCAATCCCCGGTACTGCAAAAAAAAAAAAAAAAGAAATATGGAGTAAGGGCAAAAAAGCTTTTTTTTTTTTTTTTTTTAGCAATTTTGTTATTCTTCTGGATGTTATTTTATATTGGGGAAAAGGTCTGCAGATCCTAGCTGAATAAGAAATAGATTTTTCAACTCCTTCACTAAACTGCTAACTTGTTGCAAACGTCACAGTGGTCTCTGGCTGGAGTGGGGTAGTGGTGCTGGGGTGACGTGATATCCCACAAACTCCCTTTCCCATAAAGGCAGCATTTTTTTTTTCAGTATTAGGAATTGAACCCAGGGGCATCCTGCCCATGAGCTATACCCCCAGCCCTTTTTATTTTTTATTTTGAAACAGGGTCTCACTAAGTTGCTGAGGCTGGCCGTGAACCTTCAATCCTCCTGTCTCAGCTTCCCAAAACTGGGATTACAGGTGTGCAATACCACACCTGGCTAAAGTAGCATCCTATGTCTTTTTTTGTGTGTGTGTGTGTGCGGTACTGGGGATTGAACCCAGGGGCATTCTACCCCCAAGCTATACCTCCAGCCCTATTTTTTATTCTTTATTTTGGAACAGGGTCTTACTAAGTTGCAGAAGGCCCAAGTAGCTGAGGCTGGCCGCGAACCTGTGATCCTCCTGTCTCAGCCTCCCAAGTACTGGGATTACAAGCGTGCGCCCCCATGCCCGGCTAGCATCCTATGTCTTAAAACTGACAATGTTCTGCTTAGCACAGAAGAGGGCAATGTAGCTAGGTAATGAAATCCAGATTGGTTCCTCTGCCACAATTCAGGCTCTTACTTTTCCTGAATTTTGGGGTCACCAGTAGGGCACAGAAATGACCTATGGCTGGTAAATACGTGTGCATTTGTTGGGTAATGCATTTCTTCCTGAACATATAAGTTATGGGTCCAGATGTAGTAGTTGCAGCTCTGGGCGCATGCCTGGCTTACCTGGGGGAGGAGGGGCGGCTCTCATTGGGTAGTGGGCATTTTGAGTCCCACTGGAATGACCTCTGCTTTGAATGGTGTTCCTTCTGGTAGGCCCTGAAATAAACAAGCAAGACAAAGTTAAAATCAGTAGTACTGCTGGGTTTGATGGCTCCAGATGGTTCTTTGCTTATAGAAACTTTTGAGAAGTTTGGAGTGCAGGTCTCGGTTGGTTCTGCAGGGGACGGCTGCTGTGGAGAGATATGGGACGGAAGCCCTGTGCCAGGAGCTCCCGGAGGACAGGTTTATAGGGATACAGTTCTGGAATGTGAGAGAGAATGGCCTTTCATTTTTTTTTTTTTTTTGGCAGTACTGGGGATTGAACCCAGGAGCATTCTATCTCTGAGCTACACCCCCAGCCCTATTTTTTATTCTTTATTTTGAAACAGGGTCTCACTAAGTTGCAGAGGGGCCTAAGTAGCTGAGGCTGGCCCCGAACCTGTGATCCTCCTGTCTCCGCCTCCCAAGTACTGGGATTACAAGCGTGCGCCACCACGCCCGGCTGAGAGTGGCCTTTCAGAGAGACTGATACCTGGAAGAGGTGTCTCTGTTTTGTAGATTTTTGAAAGAGACAGATGGAGCGTATCAATGCTTGCACTCTTGTTCTCAACTGCACAGAAGCTCAGCACGTGAGCGCGCGTGGCACTGTCACCAGCGAGAAGCACATCGCAGAGCTCACTGAGCATCTGCCTGTGTCAAGAGTCTTTCATGCAAAAGCCTGTGTTCTACAGTCTTCCAATTACACACAGAGACCATGAAGGATAGAAGCAGATTTAGATCCTTGGTACAGACCTGAAGGAATTAGAAAACAAGCTGGTGCTAATGCAGTATCATCGAGAACCACGATTAGGGCTGGGACAGCAGGACCAGGTGGGATCTCTGCAGAGATCACTGATGAGAGGATAAACAATAAGTAACGGTCTAAACTGGAAAACGCAAGAGGGTAGTGTGGAGCCAGCTGGAAGAGGGGTACAGAAGGAATCTCTTATAAAGAGAAGAACTGAAGAACAGAGAAGGGTAGAAACTGACAAGGTGTGTGGAAAGTAGAGGGTGAGTGGGACTCCCCTCTCATTACCTAGACCATGTCTACCTCACCCCCATACAGACCTGGCAACAGTTCGAGACAGCGTCCCGCTCTGGGGCCTGCTAAACACTGCTTGCATGCATCCTGCTGGTTATGCGCAGCCCTGCTCTGTCCTCGGGGGTCTGGGCTCAATTCCAGCTGGGTTTGGCCACCGGGAGGCACTGGCAGCAGACTGGATGGTGAGGAGCCAATGCTGGGTGTTGAGTCGGCCTGCTCCTGTCTGCACCCCTCAGCTCAACTTTCTGCTCACACTACCATTTCAGGCTTGGATACAACAATGGTTTTCCTCTGTTCCTTTTCCCTGGGACCCTGCTATCTTCCCTGAACCCTGACCTCGTCCTTTCATTTAAAAGTCTCTTCAAAAATCCCACCCAAATGTGCTGTTTTCTACAAGTAGCAAGACATACATCGACATTTTCCAAGTGGCCATACACATATGAAGGTATGAGAGTATTTATCTGTATTGTATTAGTATGTCAACAGTACATGCCGATGCACACATACCTTTGTAGATAACTTGATAAAGTTTTATATATGGCACACTCTTCACTGACCATATGCATAGGCTAAATTTTAGAAAAACACATATATATATGTAAATGTATAACATATATGATTGTGTGTGTGTATGTGTGTGTGTGTGTGTGTGTGTGTGTGTGTGTGTGTGTTTTACTGGGGATAGAACCCAGGGGTGCTCTACTATTGAGCTACATCCCAAATTCTTTTTGTTTTTTATTTTGAGACAGGGTCTTGCTAAGTTGCCCAGGCTGGCCTCAAACTTGCAATCCTCCTGTCGCAGTCTGCAAGTACTCTGGAACTACAGGTGTGTGACACCATGCCTGGCCATATTTGGTTATTCTATGCTGTGAATTATAAGTTTATAAAGTATCAATTTATTTTTTTCTTCTTGGTACTGGGGATTGAACCCAGGGGTATTCTGAGCTATACTCTCAGCCCTTTTTATTTTGAAACAGGGTCTCATCAGGTTGCTGAGGCTGGCCCTGAACCTATGATCCTCCTGCCTTAGCTTCCCAAGTACTGGGATCACAGGCTTGTGTCACCACACCCGGCTTATAAGTATCAATTACAAATGGGAAAAGAATCAAAGGCCAGTGAAAGAGTTAGAATGGGGCGTGAGGAAGTCAGGTATATGTGTGCATGTGTGTCTTCTAATGAAGCAGTCTAAAGTAAAGAAAGATATCCTGCCAGGTGTGGTGGTGCACACCTGTAATCCCAGTACTTGGAAGGCTGAGACAAGAGGATCTCAGATTCAAGGCCAGCCTCAGCAAGTTAGAAATATACTATTTCAAAATTAAAAAAGGAGCCGGGCGTGGTGGCACGTGCTTGTAATCTCAGTACTTAGGAGGCTGAGACAGGAGGATCACAGGTTTGAGGACAGCCTCAGCAAGTAGTGAGACTCTCATCAACCTAGTGAGACCCTGTTTCAAAATAAAAATAAAGAACAGGGCTGGGGGTGTAGCCCGGAGGTAGAATGTCCCTGTTGTCCCTGGGTTCAATCCTCAGTTCCACCCCCCTCCAAAAAAAAAAAAAAAAGAAAGATACCTTGGTTCTGACTCATAGTAGCATGGCGAAATCATGCAGGGAGTTGGTAAATGTGGTCAATTTTCTTTAACGTGGCAGGGAGGATAATGTTGGTATGGCCAACAAGATCTGACTGGACAGAGCTGGGAAATTTGTAGGCAACAAACTTCGTCTTAAACACAATTAATATCGTAATACCCGATGTGCTAAGCATAAGAACTAAATCATTGAGAAAGTTTGAACCTGCCTATTTTCCTAGATGTTGCTTTAGTTTGAAAGGTCCCATCTGATGAAAACCCTAAACCGCCCGCCCCCGAGCACGCAGCAGTATCTGGTGAGACGCGCCGGGTGCAGAACCTCTGCCTTGCCGGAGGAAGCGCAGGACACTTACGGGAGTTCTTGGGCAGCCCGGGTCCGATGCTGACCTGCAGCACTTTGTTGCTGGGCTTGAGGATGGCCAGGTCCCCGAAGCCTTGGTGGAACTGCACCTGCCGGGAACCTCCTGCGCTCCAGGGACCCCAGTTCTCCTTTTTCAACTTCAATTCAAGCCTGCAAGAAGCACATTTGTTGGAACTAACAAGTTGGAATCAAACAAGGAGAAAACAGGGCTCCCAGTCGATGCCACGTGGAGTTCCGTGCTAGGAAAGCATGCTACAAGAACCTGGCGAGACCAGGCAGTCCCAACCAGGCGCAGGACGGGCGCGGCAGCCACCGGGGACCGCTGCACCAGGAGCAGAGGCGGACGGTGCCTGGCACCTGTGAGAACCCGGTTGGAGAGGGAGGTGCCTCATTCAAGTGACAATGACAGTCTGTCAGATGGTCTCAGGGGTGACTGCCTGGGGGATGGGAGGAAGGGGCCAACTTTTAGGCCACACCCACTGTACCGTGTCATACATCCAACTATTTTCCCTGGGTCTATATTTCTGGAGGTCTGAGGTAGATGCCAGAAACAGACAACTGAAGATTCCTTTGAGGCCGGGCGTGGTGGCGCACGCTTGTAATCCCAGTACTTGGGAGGCGGAGACTGGAGGATCTGGGTTCATGGCCAGCCTCAGCTCTCTCTCTCTCTCTCTCTCTCTCTGTCTCTCTCTCTACTTAGTGAGGCCCTCCGCAACTTCGTGAGACCCGGTTTCAAAATAAAGTATAAAAAAAAATAGGGCCGGGAGTGTAGCGTGGAGGTAGAACGCCCCTGGGTTCAATCCCCGGTACCGCAAAAAATAAAAGAAAAAAAAAAAGATTCCTTTGCATAGGATGTGGCTCCTATTTAATTAAATTCTACTCTTCCACCATCACTCCCCACTCAGGTCAGGGAAAGGATGAATGCTAGTAACCAAAACTTAAATCCCCAACCAGTTTGAATTTTCCCATATCGCCTACATGTCTACATCGTGCAATTCAGTTTGCTATTTAACTTGTATTTTCTCATATTATGAGAAAGAAAAAATATAATACTCATTTCAAGTAGCTGCCTATTAAAAATCTCTCCCTGAGCTGGGCGTGGTGGCGCACGCTTGTAATCCCAGTGCTTTGGTAGGCGGAGACCGGAGGATCCGGGTTCGCGGCCAGCCTCAGCTTTCTCTCTCTCTCTCTCTCTCTCTTTCTCTCTCTCTCTCTCTACTTAGTGAGGCCCTCCGCAACTTCATGAAACCCGGTTTCAAAATAAAGTATAAAAAATAGGGCCGGGGGTGTAGCGCGGAGGTAGAACGCCCGTGGGTTCAATCCCCGGTACTGCAAAAAAATAAAAAAAATAAAAATCTCTCCCATCATAACATTAAGGACTTATAATGGGCTCATTCTTGTAAGGAGGAAGAGATGGAAGATATTTCCATTTTATAGATGTAGTAGTTTAAGAAGAAAAAAGTAACTCTCACTCCGCAAATAGGAGAATAGAAGCTCAACAGTATTAGATCATGTTGCCAAAATAAGACACAAGACACTGGCAACCCACAGTCCCCAAATGCCCACCAATAGGTTTTATTTTCATTAATTGGGGGAATTTAAGCCCCTATTCTAATCACTTTCATCTGCTTCCAGCTTGACTCTACTCTGCTCTGCTAAATAAAATACTCTCTTAGGGGTGATACTTAGAAATCTGCCTTTCCCTGCCTCATTTGGGCGATCTTTTTCTAAAAAGATCTTTGATAAAACACACCACTGTATGAAGTCTATTATTTCATAGAAGCACAAAAGTGGCCTTTGCCAAGTCTGTGGTAGCTATCCAGGCTGTCTGCAGCAAGTTCTAGGATTCAGGGGAAGCTGAAGTATTCTGGGTGAGGCTTGCTGGGGCTGCAGGTGCCAGTCGGACCCCATACCCTACTCCAGAGGCCTCCCCTCCCCTCAGCTGGGACCCCAGGGTGGGATCGAGGTCACTCTCACTTTTACTCATAAGTTTGGACCCCCGATCCTGACTTACGTGTTGCTGAATTTCAGAGGTAGTTGCTTCTGGGTCTTTTCCTCATAACGCTTTGCTAAGAGGCTGAGGAATTCAGTTTTGAAGACAGATTCAAGCAAACTATCATACTCTTGCTCGTGGAGAATAAAAATGTCATCCTGCATGGTACTGTGAAGAGATTGAACAGTCTTAATGAAAGCTGAACTTTTGTTTCTTCCATCATCCTCATTATTATTGTTACGGTTTTGTAATGGTGCAGTGGGTTCTTTTCCTCGATTCAAACAGATATGTTGAATTGGGAAAACTGAAGAACTGATAGACAGCTCAGCTGCAGCCCAGGCAAGTCTTTATTACAAAGCAAGAAGGAAGAGGAGAGATAAAAGCAATGTGATAGAGAGACACACCGGAGAATCCGAAAACGGAACTCTTTCTCCTCTCGGACCTCCAGCCCTTAAATACAGTTTCTGCTGGTATTTTCTTATCGACGTTACCATGTCAACTGGGCTAGCAACTCATTTTCCCATGCAGGTGGTATTATCTTGTCTCTGGTCAGTCCACTTACTGATGCAGATGCTGATAAGCCATCTTTCTCTACCCCTGCTGTATCAGTTGCTCACCAATTATGGGTCCTTTGAAGTAACATATGGATTTTACATTCCTCATACCAAGGCCGGATCACAGAGAAGAAGGGAGACAGAGGCACTGATTGCCGCTGGTGCAGCTGCGTGTAAGCTCCAAGGGCAAGACAGAAGGCTCTTGCTATCCTTACAGTCTTAAGATGTGCGAGGCGGAGAGCTACGTGTGATCTCAGGGCTTCTAATTGCTTTTACATTCTTAAGGCACTGTCTTTACGTTCCTACTATGGGTTAACACTGGGGCAAAGGAGAGGGGAGGGGGGGAAGTTCTGAAGTGTAACAGGCAAAGCTGCAGTCTTTCTCTGCCTGAGTGTTTGCACAGCACCTAGGCTCTGAACACCTTTTACATTTTTAGTGGAAATCAATACCGGGGCAATTTCCCAATACTGGAACAATTATCATTATTAGTAGGTGCTGGGGATCAAGCCCAGGGTCCCGTGCATGCTGAGCATGTGCTCCACTAGGGAGCTATACCCCCAGCCCATTACTATTTTTTTTAACTCATTTCATTATTCTGTAAGATAGTGCTGGGCTGTCTTTCTTTTGTAATCTTTAAAAGAAATGTAACAATTAATTATATAATAAACCAATGAAATCTGTTTTCAAAGGAAATTTATAGCCTATCAAGGGCATAATCAAAATATTTCTTCCAACATGATTTTTTTAAATCAAGAATTTAAGGATAGGCCAGGCGTGGTGGTACACTCCTGTAACCTCAGTACTCAGGAGGCTGAGACAGGAGAATCTCAGGTTTGAGACTAGCCTCAGCAACTTAGCAAGACTCTCAGCAAGTCAGCATGACTCTGTTTCACAATAAAACATAAAAAGGGCTGGAGGCTTATCTCAGAGGTAGAATGCCCCCTCTGGGTTGTACTGGGTTCAACCCCCAGTACCATACATACATACATAAATACATAAATAGACTGTCACAGTAGGTCTGCAATGAGAAAGGGGACAGCAAGGAGAGCCCTTGGGTGAGGAATGAAACTCCTTCCTGCTTTAGCAGCTTGACTCAAAGCACAGTGCTTGTCCGGACACGTCTGGTTTTCCTGGTGGTACTTTTGGGGGTGATTATTCAATAGGATAACATGAGGCCAAGAGGAGTAACCTTGAGAGATTTAATGTGCTTCTATTTATTAAGCATCATTTCCATCTAGAAGAAAAGCATGCAGGCCAAAACCTCAGGGCCACTTATCAGCATGAATCTGGAAATGAGAAGAGATGTGTTTGGACACTTTGACTTCAACCATCAAATTCAAAAACCTCACCTTCCATGACCGAGGCACGAGAGTTAGTAAAACCATCGTCACCCCTGCTGGAGTTCCAGCCCCTCCCCTCTCCTCAGCCCATGCTCCTGGGCCTGGAAACAAAGCTTTTACGTTTATTTATTCTAAAAGATCAGACTTATCTTTGGACGTCACCCCTGTCTTATTCATATGCACAGGCTGCAATTCCTTACAGATGTTTGACGCTGTCCCTTGTGTTCCTGGTCTCTGGTTTGGCTCTCCACTTGTTTTTTATTCCTCATCTTTGTGGCTTACTGTTGTATCGCTGACAACACTAGAAAAATCTTTTAATCTCTTAACCATTATAGCTTCTTCAAAAAAGTGGTAGTTAAAAAATACAGAGTAAAGTCCGAAAGGAGTTGTTTTTTAAGCTGAAAAGGCGATTGCCAAGGACAGCCCTGCCTTTTTTTGTTGTTGTTGTTGGCCCGGCTCCTCTAGTATGTTTTATTTTTTTTTTAATTTTTTTCCTTTTTTTTTTTATTAGTGTATTGCAAACATACATCTTGAAGGATTTCAGGGTGGTTGACATATACATGCACTCATCGGTCAATTAGCCCTCCCCAATTCCCACCCCCGCTCCCCCTCCCTCCTTCCCGTTTTCAGCATAGTAGTTGACTTTGATATCTTTGTGTAAGTCCATCCTGTGCTCCAGTTTGTTTCCCTCTCTTTCCCTC
>PVJS01036719.1:0-20302 GCA_004027185.1 Glis glis | reverse complement strand
CATTATTTACCTGCAGTTAGTGGCATAAACTTGACAGTTGAGGAATTCCTGCTTTATGTTGATATGCTGGTGCCTTAGTGGAAACGCATCCGGAGGGAAAAGAGGGAAAGCGCCGGGCGTGGTGGCTCACGCTTGTAATCCTAGTACTTTGGGAGGCAGAGACCGGAGGATCCGGGTTCGCGGCCAGCCTCAGCTCTCTTGCTCTCTCTCTCTCTCTCCCTGTCTCTCTCTCTCTCTCTCTCTACTTAGCGAGGCCCTCCGCAACTTTGTGAGACGCGGTTTCAAAAATAAAGTATAAAAAAAAAATAGGGCCGGGGGCGTAGCGCGGAGGTAGAACGCCCCTGCGTTCAACCCCCGGTACCGCAAAAAAAAAAAAAGAGGTAGAATGTCCCTGTGTGTTCAATCCCTAGAGCCAAAATAAATAATCAAACGTTATTCACCATAAAAAGGAATAAAGTACTGATAATGCTACAACTTGGATGAACCTCAAAAACATTAAACTAAGTGAAAGAAGGCAAATGGAAAAAGTCGCAGACAATTCTATGTGTGTGAAATATGAAAAACAGGTAAATCCATAGAGATGGAAAGCAAATGAGTGGCCGCCAGGGCAAGCGGAGGTGGGAGCCACTGCTTCGTGGCTAGAGGGTTTTATTTTGTGTGACTCCAAATGCCACTTGACTGTTCACTTTTTTTTTTTTTTTTGGCGGTACCGGGGATTGAACCCAGGGGCATTCTACCTCTGAGCTACACCCCCAGCCCTAATATTTATTCTTTATTTTGAAACAGGGTCTCACTAGTTGCGGAGGTCCTCACTAAGTAGCTGAGGCTGGCCACAAACCCGGATCCTCCGGTCTCAGCCTCCCAAGTATTGGGATTACAAGCGTGCGCCTCCATGCCTGGCTAACTGTTCACTTTCAAGTGTTCATTTTATGTTAGTGAATTTTACCTGAAAAAAAAAACAAAGTATTAAATGAAGCCCATGGAGTAAACCAGTTTAATGGGAATTTGGAATGGAGAGGAGATAACAGCCTGGGTAATGGAGAGCAAAAGTCTGTCAAGGTCTCTCCGGCAGTACTGCCCTTGATACTTTGGTATGCTATGAGGAGGAAAAAAGAAAATAGCTTCTTTGGTTTTAACCTCCCATTTACTCTAGAATCTCTGATAGATAGAAAACAAAGTCTGGCTTTAAACCTGCTTTAAAAAATTATATATAGAGAGATAATAAAGTTTGTATATATATAAAATAAATTATATATATTATATACATATTTTATATATATTTATTTTATATATATAAATTTATATATATACATACATATATATATATATATATATATATATATATATAATTGGTATATATTTTGAATCCAAGGAAATTTTATCTATAAGATAGATAAGCCCCCAGCCCATATATATGTAGGTATGCATTACCACGCCCAGCTTAATTCATATTTTTAAGTCAGGTAAGTTATCCAATGTATGGGTTAGAAATGGTAGGACTGGAAAAAGCGCCAGCATTAGAATCAGAGGACCAGAACTCATTCCTAGTCAAATTCTTCTTCCCTTACTATGTGTCCTGGTCCTGAGCTTAATTTGTAAAAGGAGCAATACACATTGACCTCCAAGAGTTGAGGTGAAGATAAAAGAGATGATCTGCCAGGCGTGATGGCACATACCTATAATCCCAGTGCCTGGGAGGCTGAGACAGGAGGACTGAAGGTTTGAGCGCAGCCTCAGCAATGTAGTGAGACTCTCAGCAACCTAGTGAGACCCTGTTTCAAAGCAAAAAATAAAGGAAAGGACTGGGGGTGTAGCTCTGATATACAATACCCTTGGGTTCAATTCCCAGTAACACACACACACACACACACACACACACACACACACACACACACAATGATCTATGTAATGTATCTATTACCATGATTGATAAAATGTAGGTACTTTATCAATGCTAGCTTCCCGTAGTATTTTATGGACTCATGAGGAATTGGCTTCCCAGTCATCTCTACCCAGTAAATGCTTAACTTCGTAAATGCAGTTTGAAATGAAAACAAATCTGTCATTTTATGTATCTTTGGCAGCAATTCTGAGAGGAAAAAGAAAAGTTGGTTGAGATGGTGAAATTAGTGGCTAAAAGGAACACTGGGGACATTGGGGTGGATTTCAAGTCTCCTCATCAGAGAACATAGCAATTAAGGCAGCCACCAAATGCTTGGGAGAGGTGGGAACCATTCCTATCTGACGGCTGCAAGCTTAAGAGCCAGTGGATGGATAAAAAGGAGGCAATTCACAGCCCTTGGAAAAATTCAATTCACTTTTTTCTGCCATCCATATATAGAGTGACTTTGATTTTTGCCTCAGTGTCTATGAACAGTTGCAAACAAGAAAAAAAATCATAATCAATTTGTATTTCTGAACTATCACCATAGGGTTCAGGAGGAAGAAAGAGGGGCTGCTTAGGGTGCTAGCTAATGGAGACTTGTGGCAGCCATGAAAATGCACCTCTCAGACCTACTGCAGGAGTGTGGTGGATTAAGGGTCCCAGTAGCTATGCTTTGAATCTTGGGACACACTGAGGCCATGTGTCCCAAGGCTGTTCCCAGCCCACAACAGCAAGGCAGGAATATTAAGACACATTTCCTTAAGTCCGCCTCCTCTGACAGGTAACTTTGGGTTAAGGAGTCCCCATCAGCACTGAAATTTAAGGCTTCCTTCCTTCTCTTTCTTCTTCACAAGGGTCAACCTTAAATTATCATCTGAAAGCTCACCAGCCTCTTTTGCCCTCTCCCCATTTTCCTCAACAAATCTTTTACACATCCATCTAATCATCCCCTCATGGCATTTTCTTCTTGAAATACCCAGACTGACCTGGGACCAAAATAGAACAAAGAAGCATACAGTTATGTGGCCAAGCTACTTCTCCAGAATTTTCCCTGGGAAAGTCCTCCTAGACTATGCCTGATTAGCCCACAGGCATAGGCCTCTTTCTCACCTCAAGTCATCTTTGAGCATCATAAGAACCACCAAAAGTTCTCTATTTCCATCCATTTTCCTGAGAATGACATAATTTTGTTCTTTATGGCTGAGTAAAACTCCATTGTGTGTATAGGCCACAT
Source organism: Glis glis (assembly GCA_004027185.1). Taxonomy (NCBI): domain Eukaryota; kingdom Metazoa; phylum Chordata; class Mammalia; order Rodentia; family Gliridae; genus Glis; species Glis glis. The sequence goes on along the minus strand of PVJS01036719.1, from coordinate 17,183 downwards.
TTTCTTTATCCTTTGATCTGTTGACAGACACCTGGGTTGTTTCCATAGTTTGACTATTGTGAGTTGTGCTGCTATGAACATGGGTATTGTTATGGTTAGATATTGAATGTCCCCTGAAGAGCTCATGTATTAATGTTCAGAATTGACATGACTAAGTCATGAGGGCTGTAATCTCATCAGAGGATTAATCTGTTGTAATGAATTTACTGGGTGGTAACCTAGGCAGGTAGCGTGTGGCTGGAGAAGGTGGGTCCCTGGGGGTGTGACCTTAGGAACTGTGCCTTTAGCTTGGAATCCCCTTGCTTTCTTGCTCTCTCTTGCTTCCTGCCTCCATGATGTGAGAGCAGAACCCTTGCTCTCTCCCTCTCTCTGCTTCCTGCTACCATGCCCTGAGATCCACAGACCCTGACCTCACATGGACTGAACCTGAAATCTCCAAAAACCTGTGAGCAAATAAATCTTCCTCTATGTTGTATGGTCAGTTGTTTTGGATTACAGAAGTGATAATATTGACCAGGACAGAAATGCATGTATTAATATAGTTGTTATTTTTATTTTTTAGAATATATTCATTTATTGGTGCATTGTAGTTATACATTTTGATAAGTGTCAGGGTATCAGAAGCATGCATGCACACATTGCTCATTTAGCCCTCCATCAAATTCCACCCTATTCCCTTCCCCTTCCCTCCTTTTTGTGCTCAGCATAGTGATCAACTCTGATAAATTTGTGTATATACATCGTGTGCATTAGTGGGTTTCCCTCTTCCCCCCTCCCATCTCCCTCAGTTAGGTCCCCTTCTTGCTCATCTAAAGTTTTCTCCTTCTTTGTCTGGAGTCCCTTCTAAGTCCCATTCTCCCTAGCTTCCACATATTACGGAGAACATCCGACTTTTCACTCTTTGTGACTGACTAATCTCACTTAGCATAATGTTCTTCAGTTCCCTCTATTTCCCTGTAAATGATGTAATTTTGTTCTTCTTTATGGCTGTGTAGAATTCCATTGTGTACATATCCCATAGTTTTGTAATCCGTTCATCAGTTGATGGACACCTTGGCTGGTTCCGAAGTTTGGCAATTGTGAATTGCGCAGCTATAAACATAGAAGCACATGCATTAGTCTGGTAGTTTGGTTTCAATTCTTTTGGGTAGATGCGTAGAAGTGGTATTGCTGGGTCATATGGCAGGTTCATTCCCATTCTTCTGAGGATCTTCCACACTGTTTTTCCAAAGTGGTTACACTAATTTGCAATCCCACCAACAGTGTATTAGAGTTCCTACTTCTCCACATCCTAGCCAGCATTAGTTGTTGTTTGTGATTTTAATGATTGCCATTCTAATTGGGGTTAGGTGAAATCTCAGGATAGTTTTGATTTGCATCTCTCTGATTACTAATGATATTGAACATTTTTTCATACATTTATTGGCCATTTGTATTTCTTCTTCTGTGAAGTGTCTATTTAGTTCACTTGTCCATTTTTTGATTGGGTTATTTTTTTAGTGGTGATTTTTTTAAGTTCTCTGTATATTCTAGATATTAGTCCTCTATCAGAGGAGGAGCTGGCAAAAATCTTCATTCATTCTGTTGGCTCTCTGTTGAGGTTCTTGATTGTTTCCTTTGCTGCACTAAAGCTCTTCAGTTTAATGCAATCCCATGTATTGATCCTCATTTTAATTTCCTGTGCCTTTGGGGTCTTGCTGAGAAAGTCTTTGCCTATGCCTATGTGTTGAAGTAAGTGTTGGACCTATGCCCTCTTCAAGTAGCTGCAAGGTCTCTGGTCTGATATCTTTGCTGCGTAGATAAATCTTGGCTGGAAGCTGTTTTCTTCCAGAGTGTGGATTATGTCACTCCAGGCCCCCCCTGGCTTTCATGACTTGGTTTGGAAGGTCAAGAGTGATTCTTATTGGTTTGCTTCTGAATGTTACTTGGTCTTTTACTCTCGCTGCCTTTAAGATTCTTTCCTTGGCCTCTACGTTAGTCAGTTGGATTATTATGTGGCGTGGTGAACCTCTTCTCTGATCTTGTCTATTCGGGGTTCTATATGTTTCCTATACCTGGGTGTCGATCTCTTTGTCTATGTATGGATAATTTTCTAATATTACTTCTCTGAATAGATTATTGATTGCATTGGTTTCAGCTTTTATTCCGTCTTCTATGCCTATTATTCTTAGGTTTGCTCTTTTAAGACTGGCTGAGATCTCGTCAATGTCCAATTCAGGCTGTCGAATCATTTTTTCTAATTTATATACTATGTGTTCATTTTTGGAGAGGTCAACTTCTAAGAGTGAGATTCTGTTTTCCATGTGGTCTAGTCTATTGTTGATGGTCTGTATTGATGTCTTCATTTCAATTATTGCATCCTTTACTTCCTTCAGAGCTTCTTTTTGATTTCTGTTCAGGGTGTCAGATTCTTTGTTTATTTGTTCCCTCAATTCTTTCAGGCTCTCTCTGAATTCTTTTCAGAAATCCTGTATCATTTCTACTATTAAAGTACTGAATTGTCCTTCTGGCAATCTTTGCACTTCTGTGTTGGCGGGTTCTGTTGTTGTGGGGTTGTGGGAGCTCATTGTTTCTTTGCTATTCTTCCTTTTCATGATTTCAGGTTTTTTATATTTATACCTTTGTTGTTTTTGGTAGCTCTCTCTCTCTCTCAATCTGTAGGTTTCCTATGTCTAATCACTCTTCCTTTATAGTTTCTTATCCTGGAGGTAGATAGCTGCTACTAGGTGAGCCTTAAAGGTGAATAGCCTTTACTGAATGGTTATTCTCATTTGCTCGGTATAATGTCCATTTGAAGGCCCAATTCTTGGTCTCCTTCAGTGATTGGGACCCTTGCCTGGTGCCTCTTACTACCTGTGCAGGCGACCAATGACGCTATTTCCCCTCTCGCTGCAAGCGTGGGTCTCCATGGTCTCCACTTGGGCTGTCCCTATGTCTCTCTCTGTCTACAACTGTGGAAGGTGTCACCAGCAGGGGGCCCCAGGCTTGTGTCTCTCTTTGCCTACAGAAGCGGCAGATGTCGCTTTGACCCGATTCTGTGCAAACACGGAACTCCATGTTTTCCAGAGAGAGGGCTGGTTTGGTCCAATTTTTCCCCAGGTACCACAGCTGTATGTCCTGGGGTGATCCTCGGGGCCTCTCTAAGGGCACTGTGACCCACGGGCTGCAAGTCTGTCCCACCCACATGTTGCCAGGGACTGTCTGCTTATCCACACGTCTACCGTGTCCCACAGCAGACCCCACTCCCACCTCCGCTGGGGCAATCCGCACAGTCTCAGACCCCACGAGTCCCTGTGGCCGCGCTGGATGGTCTCCCCCTGGGGCGGCTCATTGACTTACAGTCTCTTTGAGCGCTGCTTTTAATCTCTGGGGGTGGGGGTGGGCTCAGCCACTGCCGCAGGTTCTGGTCAGGCCTCTGGGCACTGGGGACTCTGTAGAGCATGGATCAAACTGCTGCTTGCTTTTGTTGCTGATGCTCTGCAGTGCTGGTTTTAGAAAAGGTCCCTGGTTTCTTTGTTAGTGGCCTGCAGAAGCTGCAATGCCAGTAACCGTCGGCACGGTCTGACCAAGATGGCGCCACTGACGCTTCTGCTGTTGCGGCAGTTCGGGGCTGTGTCGCGCATGGCGAGTTGCTGCTCGCCTTCACTGCTGCTATTATGCAGTTGCTGGATTCACAACAGGTCGCTGGCGTCTCCGTTGGTCTTGTGTAGAAGCCACAATGCTGGTAGCCCTTGTAAGTTCCTGCTAAGATGGCACCACTGCAGCCGCTGTAGCCACCGCTGTTTGGTCTTTTTGCATGTATCAGTATAGAATTCTGAATTTAATTATTTTGGAAACATAGTGAGGATTGGTATAGCTGTGTCATATGGTGGTTCCAGTCCTGTTCTTTTGAGGAACCTATGGATGGAACCAGAGAACATATGCTAAGTGAAATCAACCAGTCTCAGAAAGTCAAGGGTTGTATTTTTTCTTTCATATGTGGAAGTTAAAGAGAAAATAGAAAAGAAATGGACTTCATGGAAATGAGGAGAGAAAATGACCAGTAGAATAATGGAAGGGGATCCTGGGAGGAAGAAGGGGAGGGAATAAAGGAGGCTTGAAGAAGGAGCATACTAAATAAGGTTATGTTCATTTATGAAGGTATCGCTGACAATCTCACTAGCATGTACAGGGAGAGAAGAGGGTGATAGCAGGGTGGGGTGAGGAAGGAAGCACACCAAGAGATATTATGTGTGTATATATGAACGTATCATTTTAAATATCACTACAATGTATAATTACATTGTACCAGTAAAATTCTAAAAAGAAAACACCAAATGGATGGGAGGATTGAGTTTTCTTTCCTCCATTATATTACCATAATTCTGAACATTTCTGAAAATATAATCAAAACATGTTGTCTTAAGAGCTGCAATTTAAGCCAGGCATGGTGGTGCACAACTATAATCCCAGGGTCTCCAGAGGCTGAGGCAGGAGAATCGCAAATTCCAGGCTGGCCTGGGCAACTTAGTGAGACCCTGTCTCAGAATAAAAAATTAAAAGTGATGGGGGTATAGCTCAGTGGTACAGTGCCCTGGGTTCAATCCTAGTACCACATATACACACACACAAAGAGTTGCAAGTTAGCATCCTGAGATCAGAGTCTATCTTTTTTATCTTTTCACCCTGTGCCCAAGCTTGGACCCAGGAAAGGCAAGTAGTTGATCTTTGTCGAATAAATGAAATACACTTATATTACAGCTAGGTCCAATGATAGAGTTTTACATTTCAATCTTCTGGATCCAAAAAGGAGTTGCTTTAAAAATTCTTAAATGTGGCCTCCTTAAATTTATTTTGAGGAGTTTCCAAATAATCACTTTTCAAGGATAGGTGGGAGAGACAAACACAAAGACTTTTCAGAAAAAGTGATTTTGGCATATAAAGTTCAAAAAGACTGGGGTGGAGTGGGATGGAAGAAATTGTGGGTCAGAGGCAAATAGCTGACCAAGAAGCAGGTGTGAAGACATGGGAGGTTTTCTTCCTCAATACCACTAAGATCTGAGTCTATATTCACCAGGACCCAGTATACCGGCCTATAAGGATTAGCTCATGGGTCCCTATTCTCCAAGCTGCTTGGTCTACATGTAAATTTTGTATAAAGTTGAGTCCACCCCAAGTACGCTCTGTGCAAGCCAACCACAATGTGTGAGATTTGGAAACCATATGTAGTGGTACTACTATGTACCAAGGGCTATATTAGGAGCTGGAGATTAACATTCCTGCTGGAATCACATGCCTATAATCCCAGCACTTTGGTGGCTGAGACAGGAGGATCGCAGGTTCAAGTCTAACCTCAGCAATTTAGTGAGTTCCTCAGCAGCTTAGCAAGACCTTGTTTCAAAATAAAAATGGCTGGGGATGTAGCTCAGAGGTAGAATGACTGTGAGTTCAATCCCCAGTACCAAAAAATAAAAATTCTGCCCTCAAAGAATTTTCAGTCTAGGACAAACTATACTGCACCTATAAAGGAACTGCAGACGGGAAGAATTAGAAGAGGTCACTGCAGTAGTTTCAAATACAGAAACATCCCTGGATCCCATGCCAAGGCTATAAATCCCTGTTTGAAGCCCTGCAACAATTCAGAAGTTCTAGGAAGTGCACAACTGTGACCCTGATCTATGGCGGGCTGAGGGGGACAGGCAGATTGAAGAGGGGGTGTGGAAGATGATTTACCAAATCCGTCCATACTTAAGTACCCATGGCCTATGGGGCTGGGGATGTAGCTCAGTGGTAGAGTGTCTGCTTAGCATGCCCTGAATTTGATCTCCAGCATCCTCCCCTACACACACACACACACACACACACACACACACACAGAAAAAAAAATCTATGACCTGACCAAGGTTTTCTCCGTGCTTGTTTTGTCCAGAACTTTCTATGGAAGAAGCTTAAAGTCCTCACTCGAGCTGAAGGAATTGCTAATGTCTGTCTTGGCAATAACAACAAGATGAGTATATATCATCCGAATGATATATACTCATATAACGGATTAAGAATGTCTTCCTCTTGTAAAGTGCTTTGGCGTGGTACAATTAGCACATACATATATGTGAACTGCAACCTCATGTGTTTTCATTTTGCTGGCATAAGTTGCCACATTTATATACACACAATCCTCTTATCTACTGCTTTAAAACAAAACCATCCCCTAAAATCTCCATGACAAAACCATAATCATGCATCTTTTCATGATTCTGACATTCTGACAGGGCTTAGTTGGACTGATTGGTGTCTGTTTCATGTCGTCATCTTCTTCTTCTTCTTCTTCTTCTTCTTCTTCTTCTTCCTCTTCTTGTTCTTCTTCTCCTCCTCCTCCTCCTCCTCCTCCTCCTCCTCCTCTTCCTTCTCCTCCTCCTCCTTCTCCTCCTCCTCCTCCTCCTTCTTCTTCTGATTGAACCAGGGGCATTCTACCTCCTTGCTACACCCCAGCCCCTTTTTTATTTTATATTTATTTTATTTTATTTTATTTTATTTTATTTTATTGTTGTACTGGGGATTGAACCCAGGGGCATTCTACCTCTGAGCTATACCCTCAGTTCTATTTTATTTTTATTTTGAAACAGGGTCTCGCTAGGTTGATGAGAGTCTCACTACTTGCTGAGGCTGTCCTCAAACCTGTGATCCTCCTGTCTTAGTTTCCCAAGTACTGGGATTACAGGCATGTCCCACCACACCAGACACCAGCCCCCTTTTAAAAATTATTTATTTATTTATTTGTACTTGGAATTGAACCCAGGGGCATTCTACCTCCAAGCTACACCCCCAGCCCTTTTTTATTTTTAATTTTGAAACAGGGTTTCCCTAAGTTCCGGAGGGTCTTGCTAAGTTGCTGAGGCTAGCCTCAAACCTGTGATCCTCCTATCTCAGCCTCTCAAGTACTGGACTTACAGGCACGCACTACTGTGCCTGGCTTAAATTGGCATATTTTTAGATGGTGCATCTTCAACTCCTTCAGTATCTATGAATGGAATTTCTGGGCTTTTCTGTAATCCTATAGTTAACATTTTAACTTTGGTGTCTGTTTCTCAATGTCTGGAATTTTACCGGAATGATCAAAAAAGCTGGGACTCTGTCCTGCTCTGACCAGGGAACAGAGTGCAATGACTGCCCAAGGGTAAGTTTTGATGGAGACTAAGAGGGCAGAACCCTGAAATCACCCTGGCTAAGTATCCAGAAAAGTCAACTTCTCTTTTTGCTAAAGGTGGAAGCTAAAGTTTTCTGGGCCTTTGTCAGTTCTAGAGAAGGTGACTCAGGGGAACTCCCATCTCTGGTTTTCTCTTTATCGCCTCTGAACTTAGCATGTCCACTTCCCCATTCCAAAGCCCTGGTCAGGGCTAAAAGAGGCCAGAGAAGAATGATCTTCAGTAGTGGTATAATCTGAACACAAATAGGAGGGAGGAAATATGTGCAAGAAGCCACCTGCATATGCCCCACCATGGTCAGAAAACCCACCGGAGGCAAGTCAGCCCCACCCCCACTTATCAAGAAAAGCCAGAGGCCCGATGGGTCAAGGCCTCTGGTAGGAGCTTGGTTTCTACCTAAGGAGACTAAGCTCCAGGAAATCCTGTGAACACAAGCAAGCAGGATTTCCCCCTGATTTTCCTGTTACATTTGGAAGCAAGCTTAAAGGGGTGCTGGAGAGAGCAACTGATTGTGAACCAAGGGAGCTGAGAAGCAGGGCCAGAGGGGAGAAGTGTCATAAAACCTCACTAGTAGAGTAGAATTTTTTTTGTTGTTGTTTTGGTTTTTTTTTTTTTTGAGGGAGGGTGGTACTGGGGATTGAACCCCGGGGCATTCTACCTCCAAGCTACACCCCTGCCCTTTTTATTTTGAAACAGGGTCTCACTAAATTGGTGAGGTCAGCCTCAAACCTGTGATTTCCCTGTCTCAGCCTCCCAAGTACTGGGATTAAAGGTATGCAGGGGAAAGGAAGCCAGGAGAGAGGTCAGAATTATGGTTGGCCCCATATATGACAGACTACATGAGTGTGACAGGCAATAATGCAATAATGTCACTAATTTCTCCTTCTGCATCCCTTTCTGCACACCTATGTGTGCAAGTGTATAATCAGAATGGTCTGTCCTTACTGTCTCTGAATCTTACTCTAATATCCATGGCTCATTCCTCTCACAGCTCAGGATCCTCCAAGGGCTTCCCATTGCCTGTGAAGGGGAGCCCAAACTCCTAAAAGGCTCTTCATGGTCTGATTCAGTCTCCCTCATCAACCTAATCTCATCCTACTCCAGTCTGCAGCGCCCACCCCAACACTGCCAGGTGCTTTCCTGGTGCCAGCAATTTGTTTTTCCTGTTTTCTCTAACTAAAATGGCTATTCTCTCATTCCTGTGTCACTGAATCTTCTCCGTCTTTAATTGCTTCTTTTAGAAAGCCCAGTACAGTGACTAGTACATCCAAAGCGCGTGATAAATACTGACTGAATTCTATTATTATCATTGCCAATAAGGTTGAGTATTTTGCAAATGGCCTACTTAATAATCATGCTGATTCTGTGGCCGATGTTATATTAACTTTTCTGTTGAGTTTTACTGAACAAAGCAAAAGCAAATTTTTTTCTTTCCCGAAATGTCAACTTGGGGGAAGTACAAGAGGAAAGCCTATTTGAATAGGAGAACAGTGACTGGACTTTCCACTGCCCAGAATGGCATGTCAAAAGACTCCTCCATACAGAAGTAGAAGTATTCAGTGATGGCAAGTGAAACTGGGCCACTTGAGGGCAACTCTGCAAGAGTCTAGGCTTCCAAACATATCCAGGAGCTGCTCAACAAACTTTACCAAGCACTGGCCACATGCCAAGCCTTGAGCTAGGCTCTCGGAAGATGTATACGGGGATTATGTTTCACTGACATAGTGCTCACAGTGTCATGGTGAGATGAGGTATGCTTAAACTTTAACACTAGTTACTCCATATTGCCACCCTGAGCACTACAAGGTCATAAGCTCCACTAAGAATGTCTGGCTTAAGGCAGGGTCGCTGTGAACTTTTTGCTAATGCTGCATAATGCTTAACCTCAGCTTTTGTATCCCTGCTGCTTTGCTTTCGCAGATGTAGAAAATCAAAGCATTGTCTATTGTAAGGTAAACATGTATTGTTTGGTCTTAAATGGTCTGTTTTCCATCATTCTAAAATTATGTGAACTTAAACTTTTGATCCTATGAAACTACTTTTCCCTATATAAGCGGCCATCAATAGAGCCTAGGGGCTACACTCTTTTTTGTTTTTTTTGCGGTACCGGGGATTGAACCCAGGGGCGTTCTACCTCCGCGCCACACCCCCGGCCCTATTTTTTTATACTTTATTTTGAAACTGGGTCTCACGAAGTTGCAAAGGGCCTCACAAGGTAGAGAGAGAGAGAGGGGCTACACTCTTTAGGCATGTAGCCCCGGCCGGTCGGTAAAATAAAGACCTCAAAATTGGATTTTTGGAGTCTGGTGTGTGGGGGTTACCTTGCAACAATGGAGTGTCTCACAAACCACCAGAAAATGCAACTGCAGAATGTGAAGGGCCACCATACAAAATGACATGGATGTTCAGTCTAGAGGAGAGAGACGGGCCTTCCCGAGGAGGCCAACATACACGTGGGTTCTTATGGGATGAATAGAATGTCTCCAGGCAGAGCACACAGCATTGTAAATGTACATGGGTATGTCTTAAGAAATAGGCTTCTAGCCGGGCGTGGTGGCACATGCTTGTAATCCCAGTACTTGGGAGGCTGAGACTGGAGGATCTGGGTTCACGGCCAGCTTCAGCTACTTAGTGAGGCCCTCCGCAACTTAGTGAGACCCTGTTTCAAAAAATTAGGGCTGGGGGTGTAGCTCGGAGGTAGAATGCCCCTGGGTTCAATCCCCGGTACCATAAAAAAAAAAGAAGTCAAAATGTAGGCTCCAGGGTATGAGTTAAGTTGTGAGTCGTAAGCTGAATTCAGGTCACAGCAACCTTATGTCCTGGGTTAGTAGTTTGGGACTGACTCTGAAAAATATGAAGACCATAAGAAGGATTTTTAGCAGGATAGTAGCATGATTAGATCTGTATTTTAGAAAGGTTATTTGGACAGCACTATTTCTACTGGATTGATTGGTTCCTAGGGAAACTGAAGTCAGAAATAACAGATTTTTTAAATCAATTTTATTGAGGTATAATTTTAAAAAACAAAATCTACCGCATTTAAAGTATACTTCAATAAGTTTGGACAAGTGAAAATACAAACTTAAACATCTCTATGATGGCATAAAACACTCCCACCACCCCAAAGTATTTCCTCATGCCCCTTTGCAGTCAGTTCCTTACTACCCCATGACTGCAGGCAACCATCGCTCTGCCTATCATTACAGTAGATTATTAGTAGTTTTTCCTATCCTAGAATTTCATATAAATGAAACCAGCCAGTATGCACTCTTTTATTTCTAGCTTTTTACCTGGCATAAAAGGGCGATCCATCCATGTTTCTGAGTATCATTTGTTCTTCTTTATACCTGAGGAATATATTCCATTGTGTGGATATACCATAATTTGTTTATCCAGTCTCTTGTTGATGGACATTTAGGTTGTTCACAATTTGGGGCTATTATGAATAAAACTGGTATGAATACTTACAGGGTTTTTATGCACATAAGTATTTAGATGTCATAAATATCACTGGCTACTGCTACAATAATGCTGCCTAGTAAACCCCTCCCAATTCAGCCCCATTCCCAATAATTATTCAGTATTGTATCCACCCTTTTCAGATCAACTGGGGCAGTTCTGCTTCAAGCTCCAGAGCTGTGGGTCAGCTCAGCTGCTCTGCTCCCCATGTCTCTCATTTCTGTGCCTGCATGAGACACACTGTTCTCATGGAGATGGCCAATCACAGAAATTCATTTCAGATGTCTGTGTGTGTAACATCTATTCACACCCTCCTTAGACAAAGCAAATCACAGGGACATCTTCTAGTGAGAAGGGAGTGAATATTTGCTGAATAATACAAATTATCATGCCAGCCACCAAAAAAGTCCTTCCCTTGGTAAAGGAAAAAAATGGATCTTTCCTGATCTGGTTATTAGTGAACATATATTGTTTGTCTGACTCAACCCTTCCCTTCATTTAAAAACAGAACTTCTATTTTTCTGATGAATTTTTCACTCACCAATACCAATCATAAGGTTCTAACTGGAGGTATCAGCTTTGCTACAAAATTCTCAAACGCCCTGACTGTATTTGATTGTTCCTGGAGTAGGTATCTGACCCAACCAGAACCAATCAGAGTCATCCTCAAGGTTTTTATTTTGATAACATGGTGCTATGGTCTGATGTGGTTTGTACCGTAGGATTCACATGCTAGAAGCTTGGTCTCCAGTGTAGACCTTTAAGGGGTGGGACATAGTGGAAGGTAATTAGACCATGGGAGGCTTTACCCCATAAATGGATTGATAGTGTCTTATAGGAGTGGATCAAATCTGGTCCTAGTGAATGAGTTCCCACCACAATAGGTTATTATAAAAAAAGCATACTTGGCCCCTCCCCAGTCACTCGTTTTCTTGCTCAAACTCATGCCACCTTTGCATGTGGCCAGTTCCCTCTCTGTTTCTCCACCATGTTGTGACACAGACAAGGGGCCCTTGCCTGCATTTGGACCTTCCAACCCCCTGAATCTTGAGCCAGATAAATTTTTCTTTATATTTTCTGTAGTGTCAGTTATTTTGTTATAGCAACACGAAATGGGCCAAGACACAGAGCAAGGATGCCCTCTGCAATGCAAGTTCTGGACATAAGGCCCAAGAGCTTTAGTGGCTGTGATTCTCACTTTGGGATGAAAGTTGGTAAAGGTCAACGAAGCCCATATGCAGAAAGGAGAAGAGATGACAGATGAGGAGAGAGTCCTAGTGGTCTACAAGTCCTTAGTTCAAATTGCTCCATCCCATATTTAGGTACTGAAACATCTCAGAGTCATTCCAATAAATTGATGCTTTTGTCATCTCTAACTAAACAGCTTCAAACAAATGTATCTCCCCAATTTGGTGCCTGTAAGAACTGGCTTTAGCTCTACTGAGTTTGGCTATAATGAGTTGGGTGTACAATGAATGAGCTCCAGGTGTTTCTCCCTTCCAAGCACCCCTGCTCCCTCCTGGTTGAGAGAACTGCACTTTCTTAGAGGTACAATTTCCACAGGGCCTAAATGGTGAGGGCACTGGATCCTTCCTCTTTTTGCCCAGGACTTGCTCCAACAATTATTTCTACAATCTACTAGACCAAAAACTTGTTCCCCACTATTGCCACATCTCCATTAGCAAGATAAACATTTTGGAATTTCTTTCATCTTAAAGGAAAAAGAAAATACCTCCCTTGACAGCCATTTTTCTGTAGCTGCCACCACATTTGTGTATTCTTCACAAGCATTTTTCTATATTTTTTATATTTCTGTCCTCATTTCTTCCCATTTTGTTCTCCCTTGAATCACTCCATAGCCCTCTCCACCATTTCACCGAAACGGTCCTGAGAAGGCATGACTGGCCACGGGGAATCGGGAGGTGTTCTAGACTGTCTCTTGACGCCTGCCAATGCAAATGTGGCAAATGTGGAGTGGCCTGGTCAGACATGCTGAATTCTAGGGCTTCTTCTTCCCACCCAGTCTACATTGCCAGATGCCTTCAACCAAAATGGGCACCTCAAACTTAACATGTCCAAACTCAATTTTTCATTTTCCACCTGTCCCCTAACTTCCTCCTCCCACGGTCTTCCCCATCTCAGTAGAGGCCACATATCTGCCAATGGAATTACTAACAGAGATGAGATTGGCGCTGAGACTTGGCCTGCCTAATATTTGAACATCTGTTATGCAAACCTTCAGAGTGCAAAGTAAACACAAGACTCCGTGCTGTTAGGTACAGAATGAAAGTTCCTAACCGAGGCCCCACCGTGAGATTCAGTGGGATGCACTGTACTTAATGAGGCAGGGCTTGGGATTTGTAGAAAATAGACATGCTGGAACTGAGACTTAGCACATTTTCTTTTCTTTTTTTTTGTTTTTATTCGTTTGTTTTGATACTAGGGATTGAACATCCTAACTCTGATGTTCAATCAGGGACATCCTACCCCTGAGCTATACCCCAGCCCTTTTTAAAATTTTTGTTTTGAAACAGGATCTCACTAAGTTGCTGAGGCTGGCCTGGGACCTGTGATCCTCCTGTCTCAGTTTCCCAAATACTGGGATTACAGTCCTGCAACACGTTGCTGGGCTTTTAGTAGTTTTTCAAGTAAAAATGCCATTTGATTTGTGTGTGTGTGTGGGGGGTAACTGAGGATTGAGCCTAGGGCATTCTAACTCTGAGGTACACCCCAGCCCTTTTCACTATTTTATTTTGAAACAAGGTCTTCCTAAGTTATTGTGCTCTGGCCTCAAACCTGTGATCCCCCTGTCTCAGCTTCCCAAGTACTAGATTTAGTGAATTTTCTTTTTTTTTTGTGCTCAGCCCCATTTTACTTTGTGGCAAAATATACAAAACATAAAATTGACCACTCTAGCCATTTTCACATGTGCAGCTCAAGTATAATTAATATATATTCACACTTGTTGTCCAACCATTGCTACCTTTCTCTCCAGAGCATTGTAATCATTAAACAATAACTCCCTAACCACTTTTCTACTTCCTCCATGAATTTGACTGTTCTAGATAAGTGGAATAATAGGATATTGTCTTTTGGTATCCGGCTTATTTCACTTAAAATAATGTCTTCAAGGTCTATCTGCAACTTAGTGAGACCCTGTTTCAAAATGAAGGATAAAAAATAGGGCCGGGATGTAGCTTGGAGGTAGAATGCCCCTGGATTCAATCCCCAGTACCGCAAAAAAAAAAAAGGTCCATCCATGCTGTAGCATGCATGTGCTAGAGTGAATAACATCCTATCATTTTTTTTCCATATAGATCCATTTGGCTTTGTGAAGAGTATTTCCTTGGAAGGGAAGACTTTTGGGAGAAGAGAGTAGGAAAATAAGAGATGATAGAAATAATGTTCACAGATAGTTCTTTTGCTTTATAAAATAACTAAAGACATGCTTTTATTTTGCTGAATTTCTCTCTCTCTCTCACACACACACAAACACACACACACACACACACACACACACACACACACACACACACACAGCTACTTTAAATGTATTAGAAGCCAGACCATGAACTGAGACATAATAGGAAAAATGTGCATCATGGGCATCTTTGTGACCACCTCAAAGCTAGACTGTTGTGTTTTTGTGCACCTCTGGGAATGGAAGTGTTGGCAGTGCTGGGCGCTGGCAAGCAGTCTGACTGCTGGTATCTTTCTGTTGCTGCACTGTCAGCAGTCTTGCATGCAGTAGGGGAAACTCATTAACTAGTCTGATCAACCCTCAAACTAAGGACTCAATGCTTGGTTAAATATTAAATATCAGATTAAAGATTAAAGATCAGATTGGAAGATGTCAATCTTGTTTTTTCAAAGCTGACTTTAAAGTCTATTTATTAAATAGATGTACTGAAGTCTATAAAGTTTGTATTTAAAAAACTGGCACTTTACACACAAATGCATATTTTATAGACTCTACACACACACACACACACACACACACACACACACACACACAGAGTCATGAGTTGCTTAACACAGGGATATGGTCTGAGAAAATGCATTATTAGGTAAATTGTTAGAAGAACATCATAGAATGTGCTTACACAAACTGAGACAGCTATGTCACTAGACAATATAATCTTCACCATCTGTGACTAAAATGTGATGCAGCTCATGACTATAGTCTCTCTCCAACTCTGTGACACTGGAGACGTTTCCTAACCTCTCTGAGCCTTAGTTACTCTGTCTGTAAACTGGGATGAATAATAGAAATAATGTGTTTTAAGGACCCACCCTCCAAAGAAAGCACTAAAGGCTAGCACAGGGCTTTGGCCCACAGCCCTCAGTCGGCACAGGGCTCCCCCACTCCAGTCACACCTGAGGACAGAATGGAAAGCCCGTGCCTCGGCCCTGCTGGCTGCACTGATGCCCCCAGACCCTTCAGAAGTTAAATATTTGGGACTTACATCATGGGTGAGCATCGTACTTTTCAGGACCCTGTGGGCAGGGCAGAAGGTCCTCACTTTACCTGAAGTGCAGAGGTGTTTGGCAGCCCCTGGACACTTGGGAGCAAGCTGCAGCCCTTCATGCCTGAAGGCTTCTGGAATATTCTGGCCCCTGCTCTTCCTACATCACTTCAGCCACACCAAGGAAGATGTCCCTGTGGTCCCTGAGTGGCAGGGAACTCTCTGCTCCCTGCTCGGAGCCCAAAGTCAGTGGTGTCTCAATGACCAGACCTTATCAAAGGAACATATTTCCTCCCTTCACAAAGCCATTGTCTTGGTGAGCTTTTCTTCTTCATTTTTTTCCCTTCAGGATAAAACTGCAGTTTGGGGTCTCAAGGCTACTGGACTGCAGCAAGCAAGGACCCAGATGTGGGGTACCCCACTTTCTAATAGGGACAGAGCCAGGGGAAAGGGGAGGGACCTTGGACTAGAAAAGACATTCCGAGAACTGGATGTTGGTCCAGGCTCTGCTACTGGCTTAAATCCCTTTGCCTTGCTGAACCTCCTATGGAGTTTATAAGGACAGCACCTACCATTCCCAGCTGTTGTGGGATTAAATGTACTCATCAAGATGAAGGTCAGCTACAAACTTGAAAGCGCTGTGTGGTGTGAGATGTGTCATCATGCTCCAAGAGCGCGGGGACCTTGCAGTGTTCTCGGAACACTTTCTTCTGTTCAGAGGAGATTTTGCTGCAACATCCAGTGGCTCTTCATTACTTGGAGCTGGACAAGTCCAGCTGCTGGGACTTATGAGGCCTGGTTTCCAGCCCAGGCTCAGCGTCAGGCTCCCTGTGCTCATTCTCCTCAGTTTTTCCACCTGTATTGTAGGAAAGTCAGCCCAGAACATCTCCAGATTCCCTCCGAGCCCCATAAATTCTTTGTTTCTTATTGTAAATTTCTATAAGGGCTTGCTAATCTTCTAAAATAAGCTAAAAGAGTTGTTTCTACTTTAGCAAAAAAAAAGTTGGAGAGAGAAAAAATAAAAATGGGTAAAATATTGGAAATTTGTGAAGCTGGGTAAGGGGCACATGTAAATTCATTATATTATTTCTCTATTTTGTGTATGTTAACATTTTGCCATAATAAATTTTTTAAAAGAAGCTCCATTGAAGTTGAATGTCTCTATAACCTTTGTTTTCTAGCACTCTTGGGAGGCATCCATCTGTTTAATAAAAGGTAACTTCCAAAGAAAACCCCCTTCATCATTCTTAGTATCCCCATCTCTATCCCTGGTAACTGACAGCTTTAATAATCATACTGATCCAGCATCAGAGAAGCTTGGGGGTTTCCAGAATCTTCTACTCCCACTTCCCACTTCTTAGGCCACTTCAACTATGACATATATAAAGAGAAAAAGTCACAGACAGGAGACAGAAGATTCAAATTTTTTGTCCAGCTGGGGACTTTAAGTTGCTGAGGCTGGCCTTGAACCTGAGACCCTCCTATCTCAGTCTCCCAAGAACTAGGATTACATGTGTGTGCCACCATGCCGAGCCAGCTGGGGACTTTTTTTGTGTGTGTGGTACTGGGGATTGAACCCAGGGGCATTCTACCTCCGAACGACACCCCCAGCCCTATTTTTTATTCTTTATTTTGAAACAGGGTCTCACTAAGTTGCAGAGGGCCTCACTAAGTAGCTGAGGCTGGCTGCGAAACTGCGATCCTTCTGTCTCAGCCTCCCAACTACTGGGATTACAAGCGTGCGCCATCACACCCGGCTCAGCTGGGGACTTTAAGAAGCTTCTCCCTGCTAAGTGTGGTCATGCACGCCTGTAATGCCAGTACTTGGGAGACTGTGAGACAGGAGGATCGCGGGGTCAAAGCCAACCTCAGCAACTTAGATCCTGTTTCAAAATAAAAAGTAAAATAGGAGCCGGGTGTGGTGGCACACGCTTGTAATCCCAGTACTTTGGGAGGCGGAGACTGGAGGATCTGGGTTCGCGGCCAGCCTTAACTCGCGCATGCGCGCGCGCATGCTCTCTGTCTCTCTCTCTCTCTCTCTCCCTGTCTCTCTCTCTCTCTCTCTCTCTCTCTCTCT
>PVJS01036718.1:0-20298 GCA_004027185.1 Glis glis | reverse complement strand
GAGTGTCCAGGCACCACTTCTCACACTCCCAAACCAGCAGGCGTCTGTTTTTACCTTAATGGCTTTTGCGGTCTCCAGTGACTGCTCAGGAGGGATTCCCACCTCCCTCTCCCTTAGCAGCTGTTGAATGAAATACGTAATATCTCTACCTGCAATCGGGATGTGTTTGATGCAGCTTCCAATTACATAACCTTCTGCCTGGGGAAGAAAAGGAGGCAGAACAGCCATGTGAGTAACCAAGGAGGCCACCCGCAGTCGAGCCCCAGGGCTCCGCCTCGGCCCCCATGCCTGCCCCTCCCAGAGGCGAGCATCTGCAGAGTCCACGCCCAGCTCGGGAGGTCTTTTCAAATGACTGCATGTGCAGCTTCATTACTATCTAAAGTGCTAAATCACTCCAATAATCTGAGACTCTTCATAAGCTACCAAAATGATGTTTTTATTAGAAACATGGGGGAAAACTGCATAGGATAATTCCAAAAGGTAATGTTGTCTATGAAAACAGTAAATCCAACAGGTTTTTCTTTCCTCTCCAACAAAAAGGAAAAGGTTTTATCTATAAACTGTTAAGCCAACTATAAATCTACTTATTAAAAATTGGCATTATAGCCAGGCATGGTGACGCATGACTATAAACCCAGTACTTGGGAGGCTGAGACAGGAGAATTATAGGTTTGAGGCCAGCCTCTACAAACTTAGTGAGACCCTATTTCAAAATAAAATAGGACTGGAGGTATAGCTCACAGGTAGAATGCCCTTGAGTTCAATCCCCAGTAACACACACATACACACACACAGTTAGAAATCTGGTGAGGTACATAAGACCGAGATTCAAACAACCAGGATTCCAATCCTGGTTTCATAGCTGAGTGAGCTTTGTTAGCTGAGTGAGCCTGGACAAGGTAAGCATGCTTCAGCCTCAGCATTTTCATCCAGAGCATGGGGTAAATAATACCCAAGGGTACTACAACATAGACTCAATAGTCCTGCATGTCAAGGACACAGCACTATCTCATGGCATAACCCAGTTTCTGATGAACAGCTCTGAACGGAGAGAGAGCTAAGCACCGCCATGTGAAGAGCAGAAGGCGAGAGGCTGGATTCTCTCTGCTGCCCTCCTGAGCCAGCGAAGACAAGCCCGTGTGGTGCCAGGAAATGGGCCCACGCTGACCCCCATCTGCAGTCCGCCACCGAGGGGGCCGGTGCCAAGAGTCCCCACGCACACAGCAGCGATGGCCCAGGGCACGCTCGCTGACACCCTGCCACAGGTGTGGACACCTGTGCGGGTGCAGGTGGGGATGCTGATGGTGGAGACAACAACAGGTAGACACCCTCGGGTTCCGCCCTCAGCACCTCACAGCCTCTGCGCCACGACGCCCGAGAGACAGAGGGCACCGTGTGCTCGCCACCATGTAAGCCACGAGGACAGCCTAAGTTCCTCCTATGCTTTCTCCTGACGCACCTAACTTCTAGAAGCAAAAGAAGAGTGGGCATTTTTGCAGAAACCAAGTGTTTGTAAAATAAAGATGGAAATAAAAGATATGCACATGTTATTAAAATAGTAAAGATCAATTTGAACCCATAAAATGTTACCTTCCTAACATTAATTTAATCAGTGCTAGACAAGTGTCAGCTTAATCACAGCACTAAAAACATTAAAACAAGCTACATGTCCAACATGAAAATAATATAGTTATGCTATGCCTACATGAAATGCTACTGTATATTTATTAACTTTTTTTCATAGAGTATTTGACCATAAAGGAAAAAATATGGTTAAATTAATAAGCAAAATATAGCTTTAAGATTATATCATATAATTAGAAGACAGAACCAGACACAGGATATTCCAATTTGGCCTAAAATGTATACATACGTGTGTGCGCATATATACATATACACATCTGTGTCTGGAGAACTGAGGGGGAATTATCAGGAATAAGCCTGACTTTCCATAAATAATCAAATGATTTTCAAAAAATCTAATTTTAAAATAATTCCTTTAAATAACCCAGTTGACCCAAAGAAAAACACAAAGTCTCTTAAAATCTGAATCTGGAATCGCTTCTCTAATGTCTTAAAAAATTAAAACCATAAAGCGTTATTGCAGAACCTTCTACAAGTCAAAATACACAAGGTCTCCTTCTTGGCTCTTAAATAAATTTAAAAATCAAGAAGCAGCCGGGTGTGGTGGCGCACGCTTGTAATCCCAGTACTTGGGAGGCAGAGACCAGAGGATCCGGGTTCGCAGCCAGCCTCAGCTACTTAGTGAGGCCCTCCGCAACTTCATGAGATCCAGTTTCAAAATAAAGTATAAAAAAAAAAATAGGGCCAGGGGTGTAGCTTGGAGGTAAAACGCTCCTGGGTTCAATCCCCGGTACCGCAAAAAAAAAAAAAAAAATCAAGAAGCAAATTCCCTAAAGCATGAGATGATTAAGGCCATTTACATCTTTCAATCAGGCATGCACTGCTCCTACAAATCTGGCCTCCAAAATGACGCCAATCTCCCAAGAGCTCAGAAAGACGGGCCAGGCCCCCTCCTACTGTGGCACGGACTCCTACGGGTCGAGCGGAGGCCCCGCAAATCCCAGGCAACGGCTGACTTCCAACTGTAGAAACTTGCTGACATTGATTGTTAAGACTGACGAAGCCATGAACAGTGGCCATCTTCTGCACTCATTCCTGCAGAGTTGAGTTTTTTTAACTCCTGTTACCTTTTTTAAGTACAGGCATTACTTACAAAGTAGTATTTTAACTTTAGAAAGTGTTGGGTTTGGTTTTCTTTTAACTTCTTCCCTTACCTCCAATCAGGTGTTAAGTCTCAGAGAGTGAACAGGAGCGCCGTGCTTACCACTGGGATGACATGGGTGACTCCGTCTCCACTGTCGATGACGATCCCTGTCAGCGTGCGCTCACCAACCTGTCGAGACGTCCAAGAGGCTGCAAGAGCCAGCACCGCCTGGAGAGAAGACATGGCAGCCACTAGCACCCAAACGTTCTCCCATAAGCTCCGTCTTACTTGGTCAGTCACGGGACTCTTCCCTCTCCCTCCCTCCGCCTCCCTCCTCCACAGCCACAAACCTGGACAACAAATACGCAAATGTCACGCACACAAACACTAGGAGTCGAGTTTTCAATAAAGAAATCAAAGGTTTTACAAAGAAAAGGCAGTAAAAAGGACTTTCGCTGGAGACTTTTCGATGTTTTCATTCCTAATGCACTGACTCCCACGGGGCCACAGACTGGGGCAGTAATGTCGCTGGTGGAGTTTTTAAACACAATGACTAGGTGCCACCCAGAACCCCTCATCTGCAGGCCAGGACAGTGCTTCTCAATCCTGCCCTCAAGCAGGGGCAGTTTTGCTGCCCAGGGGACAGTTTTCACGGTCACGCCTGTCAGAGGAGGGGAGGCCACTGGTGGTCTTCCAGTAGGAGAGGCCAGGACTGCTCTTAAACACGCTGCCGTGCTCAGAACGCCCCTAAAATAAGGGACTGTCTGGCTCCAAAGCACAGAGGTTGGGAAACCTGGTCTAAGATGAAGACCAAGAATCTGTGCTTTTAAAACACACTTTCCAGGTGAACTTGATGCACAGGCCACCTTGAGAACCATCGGGTCCGTGTTTTCTAAAGGGTCTCCCTATTCCATGGCACATAAATAACTTGAGAGAGAAAGACTTGTCGTTAAATTTGGAAGTGCATTAGAATAAACAGACTTCTTCAACACCGGAATGCTCAGGACCTTTGCTAACGGGCACTACGAATAACCTCAAGGAGGATGCACAATGAAGTAGTACACCCAAAATTAATTTATATGTGGTACTCCTCCTCTTTTTCTTAAAAGAGGTGAGTATTCTGCAGAAAATATCTGGGACACACCCATCTCATTCATGGCCAATTTCAGTGAATTTCTTTGTGTAAGGTGGCAAACATTACCACCAAAAGCAACCAAAAAACCTCACACAAGAACAAGTAGTTTTGAAGGAGTTCTGCAAGGTCCTGGAAGCTTGGAGTCTCTCAAAAGCAAGAGAGTGTGCTGGAACTAACAGGAGCCCAAATCAATACAAGGACCTCCAAAGGTGTGGATTTTTCAATGAATTCTATGCATGTTTTTTCTGATCAGAAGTACGTAAAGATGCTAAAAAGAGAACCTCATCTACACCCCTATCTTGTCACTCGGAAAAAGAGCCAGACAAAGTCTATACCAAAGAAATAAATATAAAAACAAGTCATGGAACATGCTCTCTCTAGTGCTCCAGTTCTGTGCGTGTGTTGAAGGTGTGAACAAAGGAAGAACACACAGCGTGCCTCACAAGAGAACCCTGGGATACCATTCCTTGCACCGACACACAGCTACGGGTCCTGGGAATCGCAAAAGTCACTTTGCTTTTACCTGAACTGCAATGTAGAGTCCCGGCACATTAAATGATTCAAACATAATTTCTGCAAGATATTCTCTATTTTCTGGTGTATTCAGTGGAGGTTCTGTCTGTAAGAAAACATTATTTAATGTTCATTCTAATGTCATGTAATTACATTGGAATTATAAAGAGACTAACCAAAAAGCTAGGATATTACACAAGTTATAGTTCTCCTAGTTTTACAGTCAGAACATAGATACAGTGGTCGAAGAAATCTGGCCATGGGTCTTCCAAGCTTCAAGGTAGCAGAGCGAAGACCTCCCTGAAGGCCGCTGCTCTCGGCACCCACCCAAACAGGAACAACACCAAGGGGAGACTCTGCCTTGATTACATGCCCTAACACCCGAGCCTGCGCCCAGAAGCAGGCTGCCCCTTTCATTACACGCCCTAACACCCGAGCCTGCGCCCTGAAGCAGGCTGCCCCTTTCATTACACGCCCTAACACCCCGAGACTGCGCCCTGAAGCAGGCTGCCCCTTTCATTACACACCCTAACACCCGAGCCTGCGCCCGGAAGCAGGCTGCCCCTTTCATTACACACCCTAACACCCCGAGACTGCGCCCTGAAGCAGGCTGCCCCAGACAGTGAAACACAACCAAGGTAAGTGCAGACACACCGTCACTGAGACCTCAGGCCAGGGAAGGTTCTCCAAGGAAGAGCCCGAGGAGTCTCCCAGACCACCTGCCGCAGCATGTGTGCGCACAGGGAGCCCAGGTGAGGCCAGGCGCCGCGTTCCAGGCCCGGCAGAGACACCCAGGCAGGAGCCCCTGCCCCACACTGGGCCTCCAGGCCTCCCCGGCCTTCCCAGCCTCCACGGGTGCATGCAGCTGGTCCAGGAAGAACTGCCCTCAGGCAAAGATGAGCAGAGAGCAGAGGGAACAGCCGGCAAACACTCAAAAATACTAGAGAAAAGGAGCGGGGAGAGAGAAAACAGGAAAAACACACGGCAGAGAAAATACATGCAGACACACCATCCCAAACCCCAAATCCAAATATGATACAATCTGCAACTTTCTGAGCATCAACATGACACTGTAAGTGGAGGAAGCCACACCAGACCCCAAATGACAGGGCGCAGTCAAACTGCAGGTGCAATAAAAGTTGTTTAAAATTACTCAGGCTATGTGCATGAGGTATATGTGAAATATACATAAACTTCATGTTTAGAATTGGGTCCCATTCCCAAGATATCTGAATATGTGTATGCAAGTATTCCAAAATCCAAAACAATCCGAAATTCAAACACTTTTGGTTCCCAATATTTTGGATAAGGGATCCTGAGCCTGTATCTAGAAAAATATAAAAGCAAAGCAGATGAAAATCCTGATGGACATTTCCAAGAAGTCAAATATCTATTTTAAAACCAAAATCATAAGCTGGGTGTGGTGGCACAAGCCTGTAATCCTAGTACTTGGGAGGCTGAGACAGGAGGATCTCACATTCACAGCCAGCCTCAGCTACTTAGCAAGGTCCTCTGCAACTTAGTAAGACCCTGTTTCTAAATTAAAAAAAAAATTCATTATCAAACAGGATAACAGAAAGATAAACCTGCTTTTTGCCATTCAACAATGTGCTGTGAACATTTTTCCATGTCAATAAATATAGATTTATACCTCATATTTAAAGCTGCAAAAGTAAATAAAAATTTTCTGGGCCTTTTGGCAAAAAATTCACTCTACCCTTTATTGTGGACTAAATAGTGTCTCCCACCCCCAAAATTCGTATATTGAAGCCCTAAGCCCCAAGTGACTATATTTGCAGACAGGGACTTTCAGGAGGTAATCATGGTTAAATGAATTCATATGGGTGGGGCCCTGATCAAAAAGGACTTGGGGTCTTATAAGAAAAGGAAGAGATAACTTTGGGGGCTGAGACAGGAGGATTGCAGGTTTGAGGCACCAGCAACTTAATGAGGCCCTCTGCAACTTAGGGAGACCCTATTTCAAAATAAAAATAATAAAAATTGGGCTAGGGGTGTAGCTCAGAGACAGAATGCCCCTGGGTTCCATCCCCAGTACAGGGAGGGAGGGAAGGAGTGAGTGAGTAAAATCTATGTACTTCCATTGAGGGACTGTTTACCATATGCTTACACCCCTTAATTCTTGAATCAAATTCAGCTCTCATACATTCCGAGAGCCACGATCAGAAACCCATTTCTTTCTCAGTGTTCCATTTCTTCTCTATCTACCTCCACAGACATATTAATTACTCCTTTAGGAGGCAAATTTAAAGTAAAACTTTCCTAAACCATTATTTATAACAAGATCCAAACTGGAGATATCAAGTTTTTCTTGTTTTTTCCATACTGCAGCATATGCTCAGATCATATGAATGCAAGTTACATAAACATGCTTGGCATGTAACTTTTGGAGTGGGGGACTAGGGATTGAACCCAGGGACACTCTACCTCTGAGATAAACCCCAGCCCTTTTCATTCATTCTGAAACAGGGTTTCACTAAGTTGCTGAGGGTCTCATTAAACTGCTGCAGCTGGCCTTAAACCAGCAATCCTCCTGTCTCAGCCTCCCAAATACTGGGATTACAGGTGTGCGCCACACACCCATCGGCATACGACATTTTATACAACATATAAAATACACTTGGCATATCACACCACAAGCTGGTGCAGAAGAAAGCCCCTCCATCTTGAAGGAAGTGAGTTTTCTCCTACTTACTGAGAGCTGCTCTGTTGGTCTCTTACATGGTCCCTTACATGAGATGCTCACAGGTCACTCTGACCAGAACTTTCACCTTACACGATTTTAAGAACCCTACAAACCGTACCTCCGTGTCCACACCTCTAGCTGGGTCATCACAGAGCCTGTGCAGCTGCGCCCTTCTCACCTCCTCCCGCCCCCACACACACCCACAGCTCCTCAAGGTCACCCCCTCTCCCTGCTGGTCATTTACACAAGCTGTTGGTTTGTCCTCGTGTAAGTTACATTCAAAGTTTGCTGGCACGTGCACAGTCATGGGTTCACCTCCCAGCACCGGAAGAAAAAAAATCTCTTCTGAAGTTACAATTGCCACTCAAGTCCACTGCGATTCATTCAAATGAATGATTCCATTTTGAACTCTGGCCATTAAGAGTAACTCCACCCGCCACCTACTCAGTGTGAGCGGCCAGTGTGAGCGGAGTCTCTGAACTCTGCAAGGCTCGGTGTCACGAGCTCACGCTCACTCTGTATTCTCAGACAACTGGGCACAGCAGTTAGAAAGGACAATTTTGTGAGCTTCTGAGGGACCCATAATCTGAGCCACTTAGACTCTCTTAAACCAAGAAACCCTCACTTAATGGAGCAATTCAGTGAATGTCTGCAATTCACTTCTATGGCTTGGCCATAATCTCTACACTCCTTTACTCCCACCGTGTGTGTGTGTGTGTGTGTGTGTGTGTGTGTGTGTGTGTGTGTGTGTTTTTACTAGGAACTGAACCACCCAGGGGCATTCTACCTCTGAGCTACACCTCCAGCCCTATTTTATTCTTTTAGTTTGAAACAGGGTCTCACTAAGTTGCAGAGGGCCTCGCTAAGTTGCTGGCGCTGGCCGCGAACCTGCGATCCTCCTGTCTCAGCCTCCCAAGTACTAGGATTACAAGTGTGCGCCACCACGCCTGGCTCTTTACTCCCTTTTAATTCTCCCATAAACTGATGATTAAGGACATAAACCTGAAATAAATTTATAATCCGCATCACTTCTTCAACCACGTCATGCAAATGGACTGACCTGCAGCGTTCAAAGCACAATATACATAATACAATACTTTATCACTGAAGGCACCTATTTTTCGTAAATGGACCCTTCTATTTATTTTTCTGCGGTACTGGGGATTGAACCCACGGGATTCTACCTCCGAGCTACACCCCCAGCCCTATTTTTTATTCTTTATTTTGAAACAGGGTCTCACTAAGTTGCTGAGAGCCTCACTAAGTAGCTGAGGCTGGCCATGAACCCGGATCCTCCGGTCTCAGCCTCCCAAGTACTGGGATTACAAGTGTGCGCCATCACGCCCAGCTGCAAATGGACTCTTCTATGTTCACACCAAACACCTCCAGTTCCTTCCTGGCAAGTGATTATATTTTACTAGCTTATATATATGCCAACTAAATCAAGGGGGGGAAAAACCTTTCAGTAGCAATTCCTGTGGGCTGTGTTCTGGTGGTCTGAATTTGGCCCCCAGGCCTAAGAGTAGATGTCCCTCGCGTGGAGGAGGAAGGAGAACTCTGGCACCGTAGGCTCAAGCAGACAGAAGGAAGCAGCTGGGCCTGGTGCCTGGTCCTAAACTCCTATCCGACAGGTAGTTAGTGATATGCTAGAGAAGGAAGAATGCCAAACCTGACAGGTGGGAATCAGTGATTTCTTTTGGCCATAAAAACAAAGCCACTCACACACTGTCAGTTTCCTGGCTCCACTTGTTTTATATAAAACACTGTACATGGCCAGGCGTGGTGGTGCACGCTTGTAATCCCAGTACTTGGGAGGCTGAGACCTGAGGATCCGGGTTCACGGCCAGCCTCAGCTACTCAGTGAGGCCCTCCCCAACTTCGTGAGACCTGGTTTCAAAATAAAGGATAAAAAATAGGGCCGGGGGTGTAGCTCGGAGGTAGAATGCCCCTGGGTTCAACCCCCGGTACCGCCAAAAAAATAAATAAATAAATAAAACTAAAACACTGTACATGTACAGGAGACAAAATACAGAGAGTGGCCTGTAAAACACAGTGGCCATCTCTGACAATCCAGTCATGCAGACACGACGGGGGGAAAGATCAGCTCACTTTAGACTGAAGACGTAGCTCAGCAGTAGAGTGCTGACCCAGCATCCATGAGCCATGGGGTCAAACCCCAACACCACAAAAAAAGAAAAGAAAAAAGGACCAGCACTTGAAATAGAGGCTTGCCTTAATGTTAAATATACAGACTCCAGGGGTAGGGGTGTGTGTGTGTGTGTGTGTGTGTGTGTGTGTGTGTGTGTACACACATACATACACCCAGGAGCATTCTACCTCCAAGCTACAACCCGAGCCCAATTGTATTTTTTGTTTTGAAACGGTCTCGCGGGGTTGCTGAGAGTCTCGCTAAGTTGCTGAGGCTGTCCTCAAACCTGTGATCCTCCATCTCAGCCTCCCAAGTACTGGGATTACAGGTGTGCACCACCATGCCCAGCTCCAGATTCTAAATTCTTACAAGGTAATGTGCAAGGAAAACCAGGAACTTGGGCAGCCATCGGGTGCAAGGGGAACCAACAGAAGAGGTCAAACTAAGTAATGTTCTATCTACCCTGGAGCCTCTGAGATAAACAGCCCTGGAACTGCCTGATGTTGGCCTTCCTTCCCTGGTGAGGTAAGAGGCCCCTTTGGTTCTGGAAGATTTTTATTGAGCTTTCTGTTATTTTTTGCCTGATTCCTGCAAATATCTTTAGAAGAAATTAAAAACTCCCTTGAGAAGAATATCTTGAGTATAAAATCTAAGAGACTGGGAATTTACAAAAATATATTCTTCTCGGTTCCCAGCTACTCACCATTAAAAAATAATGGTCCTCAGGTTCAGCTCGAAGATATTTAAAAACCACTTGTTCCATGAATCTTTCCATAAGATCCCAATCTTCAATGATTCCATGTCGTATTGGCCACTGAAGCAAGAGAAACAACACATTTCCAGCTTCAGTTGGAGACAAGTCGACCAAGAGTGTAACAGCACAAGTGTTCCTAGAAAATAAGGCCGCCTTCTCCTGAAGGGAATGTTCACTCACGTAAAGAAACAAGCACTTTAAAAAAAAGATTAATCTCTATCACTGTTTATACTCTACTCCACCCATTCGCAGTACAAAGAATCACCTTAACAGTGGGGAGACAGATGCAGCTCATCGACCTCACAACTAGATCTGGTGCTGGGAGGAGGAGGGCTCTACCTCTGAGTTACACCCTCAGCCCTTTTTATTTTTTATTTTGAAACAGGGTCTCACTAAGTTGCTGAGGGTGGTCTCAAACTTGTGAGCCTCCCGTCTCAGTCTCCCACCTGCGATTATAGGCGTGGGCCACCATGCCTGGCTGATGCCTTTTTTTTTTTTTTAAGAATTACCTAGCCAGGCATGATGGTACAGGTTTGTAATCCCAGTACTTGGGAGGCTGAGACAGGAGGATCGCAGGTTTGCCGCCAGCCTCAGCTACTTAGTGAGACCCTCTGCAACTTAGCAAGACCCTGTTTCAAAATAAAGAATAAAAAATAGGGCTGGGGAGTGTAGCTTAGAGGTAGAATGCCCCTGGGTTCAATCCCCAGTACCAAAAAAAACAAAAAGAAGAAATACCTGCTTAAAAAATGTTAGTGTTTCTTCTCAATGACTCAACCTGCAATTTTCTACATCTGACAGGTTCGTTCGTCAACCTACAATTCTCCAGGGAGCAGATCTTGCTTTCGGGCGTGACACAGCGCTGCATTTCAGGATTTTGTTAATTCTCCTGGCTCTTGGGTCAAAAACACACCATTCATAAAGAGCCACCTCTGTTCAACTAACCACCTCCATTCTTTTTTTTTTTTTTTTTTTTTTGGTGGTACTGGGGATGGAACCCAAGGGCATTCTACCTCTGAGCTACACCCCCAGCCCTATTTTTTATTCTTTATTTTGAAACAGGGTCTCACTAAGTAGCTGAGGCTGGCCGCGAACCTGGATCCTCCGGTCTCAGCCTCCCAAGTACTGGGATTACAAGCGTGCGCCAACACACCTGGCTTACCACCTCCATTCTGATGTAAGACTAAAACCACATGCACAACTCACAAGTACAGTTTCTAGACAACCTGTCCCTCTGCAGTACTCATTCTACTGCACTTAAATGAGCCACGTCCTGTGGGAGGCTACGGAAGTTTACCTTTGTGGCATAGGTGGGTTTATCAATGGCTTCATCCCCTATGAAAAAGTCAAGGTCATCAACGCCTCTCAACACTCTTCTTTGGGCTTGGTCAACTGCCTTTGCCGACTCTCTGATGGCAATACCTTGAAAGAAAAAAGGCACAAAGATTTCCATCACTATCCACATTTATTTTAATGATCGAGAAAGGATACTGTAATCACTACATAGGTACAAGTACAGTTTTCACATTAAGGGTTTATCTGCCGTTAAGGGTGCTCACAGAAAAGACACTATCAATGAACACATAAAATAATATAGAACCAGGCATGGTGGCACACGCCTGTAACCCCAGTACTTGGGAAGCTGAGACAGGAGGTTAGCAGGTTCTGAGGACAGCCTCAGAAACTTAGCAAGACCCTTTTCAAAATAAAAACAAACAAAAGGGCAGGGGGTATAGCTCGGAGGTAGAATGCCCTTGGGTTTAATCCCCAGTAACAACAACAAAAAAAATTTGTTTAAAGTAATATAGAAACAAGTTATTTTTTCAGTATGGAACAAAGGAACATAACCAGTCTGTTTTGTTATTGCTGTTTGTGGAAATGGGGATTGAACTCAGGGCCATTCTACCTCTGAGCTACTCCCCAGCCCTATTTTTTTTTTAAGAGTCTCATTAAATTGCTGAGGCTGGCCTTGAACCTTTCATCCTTCTGTCTCAGCCTCCCAGATATTGGGATTACAGGAATGCACCACCATGCCTTAGCCAGTCTTTTTAATGTTAACAGAAACTATGTTGTTATATTACTAAATTTCTCAGTTTCATCTGGGAAAATCCCTCAAGACAGTAGGAAAAAAATACCTATAGACTGTATACCAGTAGTTTAATTGTTTTTGATTGATTGTTTTGGTACTGGGGATTGAACTCGGGGGCTTTCTACCTCTGAGCTACACCCCCAGAACTTTATTTTTATTTTGAAACAGGGTCTCACTAAATTGCTAAGGCTGGCCTCAAACCTGAGATTCTCCTGTCTCAGCCTCCCAAGTAATGGGATTACAGGCATTCACCACCACCATGCCTGGCTTAAAGTTTTTTTTAATATGGTGTAGAAGAGGACAAAATTCTGTACAATACAAAGAGTAAACTAAAAAATAACTATATCCTCTTAAATCATCTTAATAAAAGTACATCACTAGGTTTTGTTTTTATACTGGGGACTGATGAGCTACACCCTCAGCCTCCCCCCCCCTTTTTTTTTAATTGAAACAGGGTCTCGCTAAGTTGCTGAGGCTGGCCTCAAATGTGTGATCCTCCTGTCTTAGCCTCCCAAGAACTGGAATTACAGGTATAAGCCACAGCATTTGGCCATCAGATACCTTTAAAATGTACTTTTAGTCTTGTTTCTGAGGGGAAAATAAAAAAGCTGTGACTTCCTATTAAAAGGAAAATCTAAAGGATTGTTGGCTAACATATCTGTTGTAAGAAAAAAAAGCACAATAAACTGTAATAACGTCAGATATCAAGAGCTTTATGAAACATTTATTTTAATAAGATCTTAATCTTAAATATTTGAGAATATATTTAGTAGTAAATAATCATATAAAACTTCACTCCAGAATTTAACATCTGGTGAACTGTGGAAGGCTTTGCAAAGACTCAATTTCCCACTGAAACCCACGCTGGTCACACAGCCCATCAACTCCCACTGGCCATCAGGTAGTCTCTGGGCAGACACAGCCGCTCCCTTGAAGCGCTCCTTGGCAACCCGGCAGTCTGGGACAGACTCTTGACTTCCACTGGCCTTTATCCCTTCAGTGGGGCGTTTTTCACAAATAATTGTACTGTTTATGATCTGTCTACCAAAGGACTAGACTCCGTGAAGTCAGATACCATAAGTCTTTTACTGATTCTCTAATGGCAGGCACATATGTCAACAACTAAAATAATAATAATAGTCTACATTTACTGAGAGCTCTAAAAGTGTTTCATGGCAGGGGGGGCGGGTACTGGGAATTGAACCCAGGGGAACTCTATCTCCAAGCTACATCCTCAGCCCTTTTAATTTTTTATTTTGAAACAGAATCTCCCTAGGTTGCTGAGGGCCTCACTAAGTTGCTGACGCTGTCCTTGAACCTGCAATCCTCCTGTCTCGGCCTCCCAAGTACTGGGATTACAGGCGTGCGCCACCACGCCTGGCTCTTAGTATGTGTTCTTGTGTGCTATTTCATTTAGTCCTCAGCTTGCAAGTGGGCACTTTGCAGAGGTGGAGCTTATTAACAAGCTACCAAGGTCAGGCAGCTTCCACAGATAGGAGCAGGATTTGCACCTCAGCAGGCTGCTATCAAAGTGGGCATTAGAGAAATATTTGTTAAATTAATATTCTACCCCAATAAAATATTCACTGAGGATTTCGGAAATGTTCAACTAACCCCAAATAACCCTAATGTAAACTTAACCCATAACTGCCGTTGCTGGGCCTCGCTACAGGCTCAAGAAGCCTGGCGGACCACAGCTCTCTAGCAGCAGACAGTCGCCAGTGCTACCCAAAGTTCCTCAAGGCTGAAGAACCAAGGTGCCATGAGTGCGCTTCCGGGGAAGGTAAGCGGCAGCTCTGATGTGCTGGTTCCCCACATGTGCGCGGCCTTGCCAGCGAGAGGAGCTGCGCTTGCCTTCCGGAGGCACCCACCACCACATCCTCACCTCTACGACCCGCAGCCCACCTGCAGGGCTGTGGGGGGGGGGGTCGGCTGCACAGTGTGGACAGGGTGCTCAGCAGAGAACCTGCTGCAGAGTAGGACCCAATAAACAACATCACCTATGGCAGAGACAGAACTGGGCTGGCAGAACACTCACGAGGTACCAAGACACAACTGTTCTCAAGCAAGCAAACATCACACAACGTGCTCATCCAGTAACTCCACTTCTAGAAATTCAATATAAAGAAATGATGAGAGTAAATAAAGGTATGTATGGGAGGATACTCTCTGTAGGATTGAAATTGCAACAAACTGAGAGACAGTGACATTAACTAACCTGAAATCAAAGATGAGGTAAATTATATTAAATCCTTAAAAAGAGCTACAAAGTAGCCTTTCAGAATAATATGCACAACATGACCCCACTTTGGTAAACTTATATTGTACATGTGTATTTCATGTAAATTCAGAGGCATAAGATACTAGTAACACTGATTAACTATGGCGGTAGAATGACAGTTGAGTTTGGCTTTCTTCTACTAAGCACATTGGTTTTCCAAGTCTGGGGGAGGAGACTGAATAAAATTTATTCTTTCATTTGTGAGCTAAAGCATTCCACCCTATTCCAAATGAAAAGCTGTAAAGGTAAGAAAGGCTATAGAATTCTCTCAAAGAGGAAGCTACTAAGTTTGCTGTAAATTTACCTCAAAATTTATTCTAAAATAAATTAGTAAAAGTATACAACTATTTCTAAAAGTAAATTATCTGGAATCCCCAATTTATTAAAAATCAAGAGTGGAGTGGAAGTCTATCAGGAAGTCGTCCTGAAGGAACAGGGCGAAAAGACAGGACAGGGCCGCGGTCGCGCTGCCCACCTCCCTTTCTCACTCTGACTCTGCCACCCTTGAAGTCTCCAGCTAGGCCAGGCTGGTGGTGCAGGCCTGTATCCCAGCTCAGGAGGCTGAGGCAGGAGGTCCAGAAGTTCCAGGCCAGCCTCGGTAACTTAGCGAGACCCTATTTCAAAAATAAAATTTACAAATGGCTGATGGCTGGGGATGTGGCTCAGTGGAAGTGTGTGTAGCATGTACAATGCCATGAGTAAGATCACCAGCACCACACCACCACCAAAAAAATTACTAAACTCACCAAAAATGAAACTAACTCAAACACTTAACTGATACCAGGCATGGTGGCTTGTAACCCCAGTACCTCAGAGGCTGAGACAGGAGGATCACAAGTTCAAAGACAGCCTCAGCAATGTAGCGAGACTTTCAGCAACCTAGCAAGACCCTGTTTCAAACCAAAAGATAAAAAAGGCTGGGGGTGTAGCTTGGAGGTAGAATGCCCCCTGGGTTTGATCCCCAGAACAACAATAAAAAAATTTTAATGATAACAAAATAAATCTTATCCCTCCCAAAGAAGTGAATCATTGTGATCCCAAAGTGTAACAGGCATTTGTTTTGGTGACCCTCAGAAATTAAAAAATAAAATAAAAAACATTTTGTAGCCGGGCGTGGTGGCACATGCCTGTAATCCTAGTACTTGGGAGGCTGAGACAGGAGGATCTCAGGTTTGTGGCCACTCTCAGCAACTTATCGAGGCCCTCCACAACTTAGTGAGACCCTGTTTCAAAATAAAGAATAAAAAATAGGGCTGGGGATGTAGCTTGGAGGTAGAATGCCCCTGGGTTCCTATATATTGGTACATGTAATATACATATATATTATATATACACACATATATACATATATATGTATATTTGTGAGTGTATGTATGGTACTAGGGATTGAACCCAGGGGCATTCTACCTCTGAACTATACCCCCAGCCCTATTTTGTTCCTTTATTTTGAAACAGGGTCTCACTAAGTTGTGGAGGGCCTCAATAAGTTGCTGAGGCTGGCCACAAACCTGAGATCCTCCTGTCTTAGCCTCCCAAGTACTAGGATTACAGGCATGTGCCACCACACCCAGCTGAATATTTCGTTGAACCATTATTCAGCAAGCAATGGAATTCAAGAAAGATAGTAAAGATATATAGAGCTTGGACTGGGGTGTAGCTCAGTGAGAACACTTGCCCAGCATGCATGAAGCCTTGGGTTCATGCACCAACAGACACATATATTCAGCCATAAGCGTGTTGGTATTTTAATTCTGGGAAATTTTGTCTAGCATTTATATTTGTTTGGTTCCAGAGAGCTATGGTGTACACACACACACACACACACACACACACACTCTCTCTCTCTCTCTCACTCGCTCATTAATATCACTTATACTCAAGATTCTTTTGTATATACATATGGAAACCAAGATTTGGCCCACACATACCTGAGGAACACAATGGAAAAGTGTGTCCAAGAGACTAGCTATGAATGTTTCTTGTAAAATAAGGACTTAGGTCACCCCAGCTATCCCCAGCACCCACAACCTGCTATAGAACCCTGACTTCCGCCCCACCCAGCAGTAACTTGGAGCCCCCCAAACCAAGATCCACAAAGGCCAAAGGGAGGGCCTCACTTTGACCACAAACTGGCAGTAATAAAGGGGCATCCCACTTCAAATAAGATCCAGTATCTCAAAGCATATTACCCCAAATGTCCAAGTTTTGATTAAAAATAAAAACCTCTCACCATAGCAATATCATCAGGAACATCTCAAATGGAATAAGACAGTGAAGAGACAAGACCACCAAGACGACACAGATGTCACAATTACCAAGCAGGGACATTAGAAGTCACCATCAACCCTTCAGAGAGCAGCTACAAACATGCAGAGCTATGCACACTTACTGCAACAGTGTCAGATGCCTGGCTTTAATACTACAATTGTTTAAGATGTAACCTTTGTGCTAAACTAAAGATACATAGGACACCTCTCTAAACTGCCTTTGCAACTTCCTATGAATCTATAATTTTTTTCAAAATAAAATAATTAAAGGTAAAGTTTATAAGTGATTTAAACAATCTAGAAAATGAAACACCTCAATTAGTTGTAGTGGTGAATCAAAAGTATTACAATTAGCCAGGCGTGGTGGCACACACTTGTAATCCCAGTACTTTGGGAAGCAGAGACCGGAGGATCCGGGTTTGCGGCCAGCCTCAGCGCGCGCGCGCTCTCTCTCTCTCTCTCTCTCTCTCTCTGTCTCTCTCTCTCTACCTAGTGAGGCCCTCTGCAACTTCGTGAGACCTGGTTTCAAAATAAAATATAAAAAAAATAGGGCCAGGGGTGTAGCGCAGAGGTAGAACGCCCCTGGGTTCAATCCCCAGTACCGCAAAAAAAAAAAAAAGTATTACAATTAAACTTAAGAACGATGTTGTCAGCTGGGCATGGTGGTGCACACTTGTAATCCCAGTACTTGGGAGGCTAAAATAGGGGGATCGCAAGTTCAAGGACAGCCTCAGCAATTTAGCAAGGCCCTCCACCACTTGGTGAGACCTGGTTTCAAAACAAAAAATAAAAAGGGCTGGGGATTTAGCGTGGAGGCAGAATGGCCCTGGGTTCAATCCCCGGTATCAAAAAAAAAAAGAACAATGTTCTCAAACTTAATTAACAGCAAAGTTCTACCAAAAGAATTCTATGGTTATAGAATGTGGGTAGCCAAATACCACTACTGGGTATCATACCAAAGGGACTGAAACTAGAAAACTAGTAATATATGCATACCCATGTTCATAGCAGCACAATTCACAGTGGCCAAATTATGAAACCAACCTAGGTGTCCATCAACAGATGAATGGATTACAAAATTGTGGGAAATACACACAATGGAATTCTACTCAGCAATAAAGAAGAACAAAATAATATCATTTACAAGAAAATGGAAGGACCTGGAGAACATTATGTTAAGTGAGATTAGCCAATCACAAAAAGAGAAGGGCCATATGTTTTCATTAATATGCGTAACCTAGGGAGTAGTGGGGACACAAAAGGGACTCTGGACAATGGCAGAGAACCCTCAGTGGAGCAAGGGAAGGGGTACAAGCGAAGGGAAAGGGCAAGAAAGAAGCGAATCAATGGAATTACTATCAAACAATGTGCACATAGAAGAATATACCAACATCATTCTCGGTACTCCATATGGGAGGAGAGGCGGGGGGACACTAAAAGCTGTGTGCATGTATGTTAATATCAAATTGATATTCATTGTGATATGAGACTACAATGCACCAATAAAAGCATGTTAAAAAAATAAAAAAAGAATGTGGGTAGCCGAGCATGATGGTACACGCTTGTAATCCCAGTACTTGGGAGGCTGAGACAGGAGGATCGCAGGTTCGCGGCTGGACAGCCTCAGCTACTTAGTGAGGTCCTCCGCAACTTAGTGAGACCCTGTTTCAAAATAAAGAATAAAAAATAGGGCTGCAGGTGTAGCTCAGAGGTAAAATGCCCCTGGGTTCAATCCCCAGTACCACAAAATAAATAAATAAATAAATAAATAAATAAATAAATAAATAAAATGTGGGTAAACAGAAAAGACAGACTATTTTTCTAAATGCTAAAAATCACCTGTGTCTAAAAAAGTTATCTGATGACAATCTAAGGAAGATTATTAGGAAGAATATATCTAAGGAAGAGCACATCTAAAAAAAATAATAAAGCCAGGCGTGGTGGCGCACGCTTGTAATCCCAATACTTGGGGAGGCTGAGAGCAGAAGATCTGGGTTCTCAGCCAGCCTCAGCTACTTAGTGAGGCCTCCGCAACTTAGTGAGACCCTGTTTCAAATAAAGAAAAAAAAATAGGGCTGGGAGTGGAGCTCGGAGGTAGAAGCCCCTGGGTTCAATCCCCGGTACCACAAAAAATAAATAAATAAATAAATAAATAAATAAATAAATAAATAAATGTATTAGCCAGGCATGGTGGCGTACACTTGTAATCCCAGTACTTGGGAGGCTGAGACCAGAGGATCCAGGTTCGCGGCCAGCCTCAGATACTTAGGCCCTCCGCAACTTAGCAAAACCCTGTTTCAAAATAAAGAATAAAAAATAGGGCTGGGGTGTAGCCTGGAGGTAGAATGCCTCTGGGTTCAATCCCAGTACCACCAAAAAAATAGATTGATAATAATAATAATAATAATAATAATAATAAATAGGGCTGAGGTACACATGTAGCTCAGAGGTAGAAAGCGCTGGGTTCAATCCCCAATACCAGAAAGAAAAAAAAATCTGTATTGAAGAACACTTGCCAAAGAAGTTAAGAAACATACAAATAGTAGTTTTCAAAATAAAAATACCCAGAAATCCCAGCTACTTGGAGGCTGAGGCAAAAGGATGGCTTGAACCCATGAGTTCAAGATCAGCCTGGGCAACACAGCAAAACCTCATCTCAAGATAGACAGACAGACAAATAAATAATAAGAATTAAAATACCCAATATATTTCTCAAAAGAAGGTTACAAGCCAGGCGTGGTGGTGTATACCTGTAATCCCAGTACTTGGGAGGCTGAGACAAGAGGACTGCAGTTTTGAGGCCAGCCTCAGCAACTCAGTGAGGCCCTCCGCAACTTAGTGAGACAAGACCCTGTTTCAAAATAAAATAGGACTGGGGGCAAAGCTCGGAGGTAGAATGCCCCTGGCATTCTCCAGTACCCCCAAAGAAGAAAAAAAATATTACATATTTTACTAAAACTTAAAGGAAAAAATAATTCCTATCTTATACAAACTGTTCCAAAGAACAAAAAAAGCTAACAAGCTCATTTTGTGATGACAGTATAATCTTGATACACAAACCAAACAAAAACACTACAAAAAATAAAAATAGAGACTTTTGAATATTAATGCAAAAACCCCAAATACAGTTATATGCCGCGTGGCAATTTTTTGGTCAACGATGGACCGCACATATGACAGCGGTCCTGTCAGATGACATGATCTAGCGAGGTC
Source organism: Glis glis (assembly GCA_004027185.1). Lineage (NCBI taxonomy): Eukaryota > Metazoa > Chordata > Mammalia > Rodentia > Gliridae > Glis > Glis glis. The sequence goes on along the minus strand of PVJS01036718.1, from coordinate 468 downwards.
ATGGCCATTGTACTTTGTGCAAAGTACCTCTGTGATGTTGGCACAAGGACAAAATCGTCTAACAAACACCATCATTAAAGAATGTGTGACAGTAAATATTTGCAAATATAGTCAAGTTTATACTTGTATTTCATAACCAAGTGGGGTTTATCCCCAAAATAAAATGAATAACTGTTCAACATTTGAAAATGTATTCATGTCAGCCGGGCGTGGTGGCGCACGCTTGTAATCCCAGTACTTTGGGAGGCGGAGACCAGAGGATCCGGGTTCGCGCCCAGCCTCAGCTCTCTCACTCTTTCTCTCCCTGTCTCTCTCTCTCTCTCTCTCTCTCTCTCTCTCTCTCCTTAGTGAGGCCCTCCGCAACTTCGTGAGACCCGGTTTCAAAATAAAGTATAAAAAAATAGGGCCGGGGGTGTAGCGCGGAGGTAGAACGCCCCTGGGTTCAATCCCCGAGATCGGAAGAGCACA
>PVJS01036717.1:0-20303 GCA_004027185.1 Glis glis | reverse complement strand
AAGTAGAGAGAGAGAGAGAGAGAGAGAGAGCTGAGGCTGGCCGTGAACCTGGATCCTCCGGTCTCTGCCTCCCAAAGTACTGGGATTACAAGCGTGTGCCACCACGCCTGGTGTCCAGCACCTCATTTTATGAATGAAGATATGTGCTGGTGCTATAGCTCAATAGTAGAGCGCTTGCCTGGCATGAGGCCCTGGGTTTGATCCCAGCACTACAAATAAAAAAATAAATATAAATAAATGAAGACAATGAATCCAAGAAAGAGTTAATTGTCATAAAGTACTACAGAGTTAGGAGCATAGTTAAAATTAGAGCCAACATTTTGTAACTCCTGCTATCTCACCCAACTCAGTATGATTAATCATCAGTTGATCTATAAAGTTAGTATTCTCCTGAAAGAGCTATCTTTAAAAAATTAAGACCAAGTGCATATTTTTTCAATTATTTGGGTATTTCTAAATATTTGACTCTGCAGAAAATCATAGAAAAACAAACATGTTCTAGGAAAACTGATAGTTCAAATTAAACAAACATGTATTTGATTTCTACCAAAGACCAAGACTCAAATATTGATGGCAGTCATACATAAAAATTTAGGTTGAATACACATAATAATCTGGAATTTAGGTTGTATTGATTATGGGAATGTTATATTTATTCTGGAATAATAGGTAGAGAAAAAGGAATCATTTAGGAGAATCTTTTCTTCTTATAAATCCTGAGTTAATCATTTTTCCATATATAACATATTAGGTAAATCTGTGCTTTTTGTTTTGTTTTGTTGTTTGCTTTGGTGGTACTGGGGATGGAACCCAGGGGTCTTCTACCTTTGAATTACACCTACAGCCTTATTTTTTATTTTGAAACATCGTCTCCCTAGGTTGCTGAGAGTTTCACTAAGTTGCTGAGGCTGGCTTCAGACCTATGATCCTCCTGTCTCAGCCTCCCAAGTTCTGGATTTACAGGCATACACCATCATGTCTGGCTAAATTTTTGTTTTTTCATTGTTTGTTTTGAGATAGGGTTTCACTATGTTGCCCAGGCTGGCCTCCAACTCCTGGGCTTAAGTGATCCTCCTGCCTCAGCCTCCCAAGTAGCTGGGACTATAGGTGCATACCACTGTGCTTGACTTTTAAATATTTGGCCAGGTGTGGTGGCGCACGCTTGTAATCCCAGTACTTTGGGAGGCGGAGAACGGAGAATCCGGGTTTGTGGCCAGCCTCAGCTCTCTCTCTCTCTCTCTCTCTCTCTCTCTACTTAGTGAGGACCTCCGCAACTTCGTGAGACTCGGTTTCAAAATAAAGTATAAAAAATAGGGCTGGGGATATAGCTTGGAGGTAGAAAGCCCCTGGGTTCAATCCCCGGTACCGCAATAAATAAATAAATAAATAAATAAATAAATAAATAAATATTTGTTAATGATCCTATTGGATAAATGGACAAGAATAATAAAGTATTTTTATATAATGAAGAATTAAATCACAGTGCTCCAGAGAAGCCTCCCCTATGGATCTATATATAATCAGATTGATAGCAATTCAGCAAGAATTGTAGGTCTCACTCTTTCAGACCTACTTCACAAGCAGAGGTGGGAAAGACTACTCTTAACAACTCGACATGAGCTACCACACAATCCAGTTGATGTATTTAGAGTTGATTAGGTGGTGGTGACAGAAAATTTACTCGAGATATTTATTAAAGATCAGAAAGGCTATTTGGTAGCTTTTCCTGGTAAAGTGCTGATAACAGGTTCTCTAAGAGTTCTGAAATCAAGTCTGTTCCAAATAGTATTGACCATCATTGTCACTGCCACTATCATTATCATTTAAATATCATTTAGGACCTACATGAAGATTTCTGGTTCTAAAAAAGAAGTGATAAACTCATTTTCCCCTGGACTTCCCCTTAAGGACAATTAAAAACTCTGGACATAATACAACATGCACAGGAAGATCCTAAAATAGGAAAGAAGAAGATGGACTGGTTTGGGACCTTAGCACTTGAAGAATATTGTGGTGAGATTCATGGGTTTCCCGTTGGTCTTACATATAACCTAGACTGGCTTCTAGAGAACCTACAACCTGGAAATGCCAACCAATGGGAACAGATAAAAACAGCCTCCCCAAAAGCATGCTTTCTCTAGTTAAAGGATCAGGAAAAGCTAGGAATAGAAGAGCAGAAACGTTTCTGACACTTCTCCATACCTGCTGTACGACAGCCAAACAGCACTGGCAAAACTCTATGTCCCAACCCGCCTGGTGTTAGCATGGTCCAGAGAGCATGGATTGCAGCTCACTCCCCTCTTCTCCAGAGCTGGGAGCAGCACTCCACCCCATCCTGCCTAGAGTGTGGGGGAAGAATTTTGGTGAGGAGTGGGCTAGATAAAGATATTTTAAAAATGTTCCTTAATAATATTTTATATGTTGATAATCTTTAGCAATAATTAATTAAAAATATTCAATATGTTTTAAAAGCTCTTAAATATGATATCTTGGGAGGATACCCTAGGAACTTGCATGTAAAACTAACCAGAACTAACACTGGTAAAAGGTTTGAGAAGTATAGTGTAGAAGATCTCCAGGTTTTTAGACTTGCCTCTGAACAGCATACAAATGAGCAAGTCAGAATAGGATTGCAAAGATCTGTAAATGCAATTGCTTTTCTTAGTATATTATGACGTACTTGCTACAAGAGGTAAATTCACTTTCAATTCCAAGCACGGACATATCGTTCAGTTTTAATAAATTTTACTTAAAGCTTCCAGTGGTTCTCTGTGGCCACACAACTAAATCCATTTCAGATGTTATCTCAGAGATTCTTGAGTCAGAAGTCAAGACTAATGCTGATCACATATGTAGATCCTGTTACTACTAAATATTCTGTGAATGTGTGTCCCTGCATGTATGCTTTAAGGCCTTGGTACTATTTATTCACATTCTTTTTTTATATTATGCAAATTATTTATAGGGAGTATACTAGTGACCCCAGTCTAAGATTACATTGACCAGAATTAAAAAGCAAGACAGAGAACTATAGGACTTTTCCAATGAAAAAGCCTTAATGACTCATTTGTGGGTAGAAGACAAATTTTCACTTCATAAAACCATGGAGTCTATAAAAAAATCATAGAGTCATATTAACTCTACATCAGAAAATCTCATCTATTTCAACATCATACTAGTGCTTGAACCCTAAATACTACCTCTCCACTAGGCATTTGTCTGACTCATGATTGAACATATTCCTTTGGGCTTCCTATTTTATCCTAGAATAGCTGTCAGTGTTGGAAAAGTCTTGATCTTGGAAAAGTCAAGATCTTGCTCTCTGTAACTGCTGTTACTTGGTCCTGGTGCTTCAATTCCTTGATGCCATTAAGATCAAGAATAATTGTCTCAAATGATGACTTAGATGTATCTTGTCCCTTGTCTCCTGTTCATTAGTCTACCCATCCCCATTTCAACTGTGTCTCAGATAACATGGTTTTGAGTCTTCTATCTCCTTTGTCTCTTTTTAGTATGCCTCAGTTTGTCTTGTCCTCTTCCAATACCACCAAATTAAATATTAGTGTGACTTCTTTTCAAATTTTACTTTAAAGTGATTCACTGTCGAAAAGTGAGAATTAGCATAAGTCATACTGGAAACACTTCTTTCTTGTAACCTTTTAAACTTCTTTTATCCCCATCACAATTTATATTCCTTTTATTACTCTCATCAATTTTCTCTTCCCATAGGTAAATTGTTGGCTTACCAGTGCTCTAAAGAATATCAGAATCTGAAGCTGGCAGATGCAGAAAAGCTCTTATAAACCTTCTGATCCAAAGTTGCCCTTGTCCAAACGAAGACCCTCTTGGGCTAGAGAGAACATTAGCCACAGAACTGGGAATGGAGTCTAAATTTCTTGATTCCTAGACTTTGAATTACACTTCCATTTATGCTTCCTGTCTGTTGTAGAAGAAACGATTTCATTCTTGTTCTTTGTGATGAGATGTTTGTTTATTCCCAAATGGTGGCCATCTCCCATGGGTACATGAGAGGGTGGAGAAGAGGCTTAAAAGGCTTTAAAATTCCCAGGATGTGTTGGTCTGTGGGAAAAAATTTTATCTATTAATATGAAACAGAAAAGGTTTGGAATATGTTTGAACAGAGTTCTTTGTTTTTGGTTTTTTTTTTTGCGGTACCGGGGATTGAACGCAGGGGCATTCTACCTCTGCGCTACGCTCCCAGCCCTATTTTTTATACTTTATTTTTGAAACCGGGTCTCAAGAAGTTACAGAGGGCCTCACTAATTAGAGAGAGAGAGAGAGAGAGAGAGACAAGTAGAGAGAGAGAGCTGAGGCTGGCCGCGAACCCGGATCCTCCAGTCTCCGCCTCCCAAAGTACTGGGATTACAAGCGTGCGCCACCACGCCCAGCCTCATTTCAGATTTCTTTATAAACTATTTTGCAAAAAAAAAATGTATCAAGAAGATAATATGACATGATTTTCAAAGTTTAATGATTGTTCTATATATATGTGTTTCTCAGTCTGATTCTTCATGCACATTTAATGATTTCCTCATATATTCTTACCTTTTGAAGTAAAAAATAATTCAGTAAATTATTTTTGATAAGGTAGGAAAATTCATTGACACGTTGTTTCAGCCGTGTCAAGTAAAGGAAGAGTTTCTTTTTGTCACTCTTTCATAGCATTGTTGTCTATATGACTTAGTCTACTAACGGGGATACTAATTCCTCCCTTTTTTTGTTCTTCATTCTATGAATGCTTATCTTTCTTAAATGGCTTTCACAAATATTTCCTCAGTTTACCCTTTCATCAGCCCTGTGAACTAGGTAATTTTTATTTTCAAAGAGATAGAAACTGAAGAAACAAAGAAAATACTTCGAAAAATTATAAAAGGAGCTGGGCGTGGTGGCGCACACTTGTAATCCCAGTACTTTGGAAGGCGGAGACCGGAGGATCCGGGTTCGCAGCCAGCCTCAGCTCTTTCTCTCTCTCTTTCTCTCTCTCTCTCTCTCTCTCCTTAGCGAGGCCCTCCGCAACTTCGTGAGACCCGGTTTCAAAATAAAGTATAAAAAATAGGGACGGGGGCGTAGTGCAGAGGTAGAACGCCCCTGCGTTCAATCCCTGGTACCGCAAAAAAAAAAAAAAGAAAAATTATAAAAGGAAAGTTTACACTATACCTAGAATTTCAAAGAAACCAGAAATGGCAAAATGAAATTTTCCTAAATAGATTTATTTATTATTTTTAAAACATTAATTTAGTTTTTTTACCAAAAATTTAGCTTCCATTTTATAAATACACCATAACTAATATAATTCCATAGTGTGGAAAATTAAGCTGTTTTTAGTCCTGTGCAAATTTTGTTAACAAGAACAACTTGGTAGAATTTCATTTTACACATGTGTAATATTTCTGCAAGGTATGCACATGGAAGTGGAAGTCCCATGCATATTTCTGCTTTTTGTTTCACTTTTAAAAATACTTTTATTGGTGCATTGTAATTATACATCTTAGGTTCAAATTCATACAAACAGACATGCACACAGGTCTTGGTGTGATTCTCTTCAAGTCCCACCCCACTACCCATCCCTTCCCATACATAACAACAAAATTGGTAGTGATACCTTCATACATGGGCACAGCATAATTTAGCTGTTTCTTTCATTAGTTCTTTCTTTTCCCCTTTGTACCTCCCTTGCTGTATCCCCTTCCACTATTCTACTGGTCACTCTCCTTAATTATCTAAAGTCCCTTTTATTTCCTCTTTTCTCTCTAGCTTCTAGATATGAGAGAAAATATTTGACCCTTGACTTTGTGAGACTGTCTGATCTCATGCCACATAATTTTCTCCATTTCTATCCATTTTCCCACAAATGACATAAACCTGTTTACTCTAAACAGATTTAAAAAGCACTAAAACTACAATTCATTTAGACTTAGCTTTAGGATAATTATTAACAAAATTCCCTAAAAGGCATCATTTTATTCATTACTACCATACATTGATTCTTTCAAGCCTCAGAATAGCACATATTCTTTTAAAAATATGATCAAATTTGTTCTTAAAACTGTCTGTAGTTTTGATTAAATTAATTCTCTAAATTTTTAATTATATCTGCTTATAATAGTTTTATTCCTTTTCCCCTATCAAACCATTAAAATTAGTAGTATATTTTAACTTTCACTTTTCTTATACCATAATTTTTAAGTAAGTTTTCCATATCTAATTCCATTGCCTTGAGAGAAATCATACCTGACCTGCTACTGCATACCCACACAGAACTGCCTTTGTTTCTCACCTGAAGGATTAGTATTATAGCTCTTATATACACATTTGTTTCCCTCAATGGACTGTGACCTACTTGAAATCAGGGAAAGTGTCTTATTCATCATAATATTTCTAGGGCCTAACAGAAAAGATTACATGTCAAAGGACTCAATATATTTTTAACTGTTGATTGGGAAAACAGTATAATTAAACATAAATTAACAGGAACATTTTTTATTGGGATTCTTTCTCTTTTGATTTGTTTTGTTTTTGGAGAGAGATCATATTATTTGGTAAGTGCTAAATGCTTAAATGGGGACTCTTTCCCAAGAGGATTCCTTCCTTCTCCTTCTACGAGGACACTAGCTGGCTCTGCTACCCTGAGCTTTACCAGGGCAGAAGTGTCTCAGTGAAGTTTGGGCCTATGGTGAGACAGGACTGAGAAAAAAAGACCAACATCTGCTTCTGAATTGCTGGTTCTAATAGAGAAACATGGACATTATAATGTGTAACATCCAAGTTTTGTTTTGTGTGGTGCCCTTTCATGCCTGGAGCCTGCTTGGACTTCCAATCCATTGCTCTTACTTTCCTTCACTTCATCTTTGCTTATCTCTCTCTTCTTTTCCTTCTATTTCTATATCTCCCTCTCATCTTGACTCTCTCTTTCTCAGTGTCTATGTCATTTCTTCTTTCCTCTGACCTCTTCTTTTTTTTCCCCACTTCTCAGACTTCTCTAAATTGGCATTTTTTATTTGAGACAAGCTGCTTCCTAACGCTGTATGTGAAACAGGGCGAATCCCCAAGAGACAGCTGCAGTAGAACACTTTTAAGTGACTAGGTTTGGGTACTATCCAAGTTGAATGAGAAATGTACTAATTCTGGAGTTTAGAGTTCACTACTAACAGGGAGTTGGTATCGTTCTGTCATGTTGGGACAATAAGCTGCACAAAGCCAGATCCTCTGGTCTGTTCTACAAGTCGAACTATCATGGCCACAGAAGACCAGCTGTGGGATATGAGCCCAGTACTTTGCATCTGGGGGGAGAGAGGCTCCATTTCTAATGGATTTCCTCTCATAAACAATTTTAAGCTATACCTAAACTTTGTCATAAATATGATTCATCTGTGGGCAGATTGTCATCCAGTATATATTGGCAGAAACTTGAATTGTGCTTGTCTAATCTTGCTGTCCAGCCATCTTAAATAAGGCTTAATGTTTACATTAGTGTTCTCAATCTGAGGTGACTTTTTACCTCGAGGGAACACTTTGCAATGTACAAAAACACTTTTTGTCATCACAACTTGGAGAGTGTTGGGGTATATTGCTACTGGGATCTAGTAGCTAAAGGTGAGGGGTATTGCTAACCATGCAAAAATGCACAGGCAAGCCAGCCACAACAAAGAATTATTCATCCCCAAATGAATAAGCCAAGGTTGAGAAACCCTGCCTTACATGCCTAGTGACCTGAAAACTTGCAGGGTCCTCTGTTTAATTGAACCCTTGCTAATCCTACAGAAACAATGATTGACTATGAAAGTCTTTGCCCCTGGCGGCATTCATAGATGCCCTGTATTAGAATCAAATACTAATCCTAAATTCAATCTTAAAGATAATTATTAAGAAACAGCTCTTGCTGAAGCAAGTGTAGAAATAATCTGCACAGTCTACTGGATTAATCTCTGGTAGTATAGTTTGGGATCATTTTTATAAATAGCCGAATCTGGTGTTAAGGTAATTCTCTGTGTCTGAATCCTTACTGAGTGTTGCATATTGAGCATGGCATAATTAAATTAACATTTAGCATTAAAGCAAGAAGAATAAATCAAATTTGGCTCAATTAACTTTCTGTGTTTCCGGGCTTATTAGCACTTTCTTTGTTTTGTATTTATTTGTTTTATTATATCTTTTGCTTTTATTCATTCCTTTCTAGGTCCCAGTGTGCTCACCAGTAGTATTCTGTTATTTGAACAAAAACTGAATCAGAGTATTTGCACATAATGAATTCCAGCAGGATAATTAGGATAGCCCTGAACTTCTGGAAATTCTGACATCTTGGAGCTCCTATTTTCTGGCTCTTATTCCTTCAATTCCCTTCCAAAGAAGATTCTTTGCCTCGTTCATTTGTATTAGGCTTACTGGGGAATAGCATCGATCCAGGTTGTGTTTGTGAGTTTTTCCCAGAAGTAAGTAGAACAGTAGTACAAGGAATAGCATTGCATAATGACATAGTGGCTTTCATTTTCAGGGTCTCTTTCATTTGCAAATCATGTAGGTGGCATGATATGTGTTGCCTTTTAATTTTGTTGAGTTTGCATTTTCTGTGTGGGTCTAAGAAATAGTATCAATGTTATAGAGGTGGAAGTTGGGGTCTGTGAATTCTTTTGTGTGTGTGTGGAACTGGGTTTCAAACCTAAGTTCTCACACATGCTAGGTAAGTGCTCCACGACTAAGCCACATCCCCAACCCAGAGTCCTTGAATTCTAACCCTGGCTTTTCCATTACATTCCTGGATAAATCTGGGCAACTCAATTCTCTTTGGGCTTTATTTTCCTTTTTTAAAGTGGGATGGTTAATGTTCCAATGTTCCTTGAACATAGCAGGTGCAGCTGAAGAAAGATGAGAAGATGGGGGAGGAATACCTTCTTTTATTCAACCAGAGAGATCTTACTTCAACATATTTTATACAGAGGTGCCACTGCAACTTTCATCTTTATATCCAAAATCCCTATTTGGAAACTAGCATCATCCCCTCTAGAATAGGCCTATTTTAACATCACTTCCTCCATGAAACATATTTTTGGTTCCTCTTACTCCACACTTGGATGTGACTTTTCCTTTCTTATAAGCTGTCATGGGCAGGCAAATTTTTAGAAAGAACCTCAGGTCATCTGATTGGACTTTTTAGTCCAATTCTAATTCTTAGCCCAAACGATATCCTTGACAGCCTCAATCTCAGAGCCAGAGCTTGAGGAACCTAAATAACTCCGCTGGTCCACCCACCTCAATTCACAAAAGCAAATTCACAGAAGAAACGCGGATAGAATAAGAAATGTGTTGAATGGTTACTATCCCTAGGGTGTTAAGTTACTTTACTTATCATTAATGGAATAGCCAGGACACCCCCCCCAAATAGTCATCTGATTTGAACCATGGATGACACTTTACCCTGTGGGCTTTGTATTATAATCCTGAGCCATCTTAAATTCTATATTTACTAGATGTGAGCTCATTGAGGGTACAAATCTTATTTCATCATTAATCTTACAAATAATGATCAACGGCAAAGTCACAGAGGTGAAAGAGATTCTGGGAACTTGAATTCTAATGCTAGCTCTTCTGTTTAATTGCATTAAATTTGGACAACTCAATTCTCTTTTAGGCTTTATAAAATGTAAAGTGCTACATTTATAAACTGTAAAATGCTATGGTTGGAGCACTAATATTCCATGAATATGGCAGAGGACAGTTGCAGAAAGATGGAGACTGGAGAAAAATCTCCCTTCAATCCATGTCCAAGTATAACACACATGCAAAGAATCGTTTCAAAGAAATAAATGCTTGGGGTTGTTTATCAAATTAAAAAAGAAGCTCTACAACTTTCAGTTTATTATAACCAAAACTCTGACCTTGCTCCCTCCACTATCTTCTTTTCTCTTTCCCCTGTGATCACCTTAACTCTGTCTGTACTTTCTCTGTGTAGACTTCCAATAGGACAATTTAGGGATAGGGTGAGGAAGAAGCAGGGAATAAGTATAGAAAATTATACAGTACAGTAAAGCAGAAAGGAGTGTGGTCAAGTACAATTAGCCTCTTCCAACAATAGTCTGCAGTCCTCTTTTGTACTAAAAACAGAAAATCGCACCCACAACATTAGGCATACCAGGCAGAAGGCTGACTCCAAAACATCTTTTTAAAGATGTGTATGGATCATGTGGCAAATGATGGCCAGGTCTGGTAGAAATTACACAGCCAGGAAGTCAGACAGCAGGAAAGGAGGGATGAATTAAAAGACAAAAAAAGAGTTATAGAAGAAAGTTGAATGGAAAAAAAAGACAGGAGGAATTATTGTTTCTAATGAGAAATGCAAAATTTTCCACCAGACAACTGTGACTCTTGGCTGAATGACTTATGTATCATGTGAATGAAAATGCTGGGTGGAGGGGGCAGTCCAGGAACATGTGCTTGCTTTTCCTCTGCCTTGGAGGCAGCAGGCTCTGTGCAGGTCTCACTTCACCACTGATTCACCAGTCAGCCCCCTAGGGAGATAGCCACACCCTCCAGGAGTCCTGGAAAGAGCACAGGACTATAAATTATAATACCTGCATTCTAGATCCAGCTCCACTAGTCCACCCTACGTGATTTGTCAATATGAGGCCACTGTTGTCATTTGTTAAGTGACAGGGATAGGCTTCTTCATAATCTTTGAGGGTCTTTCATGCTACACCATTTTTATAGTTCCAATAATTCCCATCTCTATACTTGTTAGATCACATTTTTGGGACAAAATAGTTAGCCCCTCTTTCTCACTTCTACTTCACTACCCCCAAAGCAACTATTTGACTTGAAGATGCTTGCTTGGAGATCCAGTCTTAAGATATGTGATTCTACAAATCTACAGTTTACTCCATTCCTTAGCATTACAAAAGAACCATTGTTAAACCAAATCCAATGAGTTTGCATTTTAGGTGAACCTGCAGGCACCTTTCCAAATTTAGTAAATTTCACCCATACACCAAGCTGACATTTTATCAGTCATTTCTGAAAGAACTCCATGAAGCCACCCCTTTGGAGTTATCAGTGAGCAAATAATGTTAGTGACAGAATTCACTGATTCTCAAGAGATGGGATCTGTAAGAAAAGGAGAGACAAGCAGTTTTTTTGCTTTCCTTTATTAAAACCTATGAAGGAATCCCTGATCCCTCAGGCTGAGAAGGGAGAAAACATGTAAGCTGTTGCTGCTCTAATCTAATTAAATGTTAAGTCTCCATAGCACTTAGTTCTTATAAGGGAATGGATGACTGAAACAGAGCTGAGCAGCCTTCAAATGGACGACCCTGGGGGAAGCAGCTGGAATTCTGGCACACAGGACCTAGGAGCTGGCTAGACAAAGCAGCATTTCCCAGGTTTCCTTCCCTAGGAGGGGAACATAATGATGGTGACTAGTGCATTTTGATGATTCCAGCACAAAAAATGTCTCAACTGTATAAGAGAGAACAAAAAGAGCCTCATCTCTTGCAGTAATAACTATTACAATAGTTTCAGAACAGCTATTTCAAGACAAAATCATCCTCTTATTTGAAAATAATTTGGGGACAAAATGTACATATTCTTCAAATAGGTAAGAGGAGATTTAAATATGGGACTCAGGGACAGTTTTTTTATTCTGAATTAACAGGATCTATATGCAGCTGTTTTTGAGGTTTTCAGTATCTCGTTCAAGGCATTCATACTAAAAAGAGGAAGCAGTCAATAAAACATAATTAGAGTGAAGAAATAACTTCAGCTTCTTTTTCAAATTTTATTTTCTATAAACCACTAATAAAATAGATCACAATTAGCTGGGCGTGGTGGCACACACTTGTAATCCCAGTACTTTGGGAGGCGGAGACCGGAGGATCAGTGTTCGCCGCCAGCCTCAGCTCTCTCTCTCTCTCTCTCTTTCTCTACTTAGTGAGGCCCTCGGCAACTTCGTGAGACCCGGTTTCAAAATAAAGTATAAAAAAATAGGGCCGGGGGTGTAGCACGGAGGTAGAACGCCCATGGGTTCAGTCCCCAGTACCGCAAAAAAAAAAAAAAATAGATCACAATTGAGATAAAGGGATTTTAGTTAGGTGACTCTAGGAGGGAGACAGAATTGCCTAACCAAATTGCATTTCTTTTTTTCCCCCCTCCTGAGAAGAAAAATAAAGGCCAAATGGCATGAAGCACCAACACAGAAACAAAACATTCAGGGCAAGCTTGTTTTAAGTAAAAAAAAAAATTTAAAACAGTGCTAGTTTGGTGGTTTGTTTGTTTGCTTTTCTTAAATGGCTAGGAACAGTGGGAGGAAAGAACAGATACTGTCAGACTATTCCTGATTCTCAAGGAACACAGATAAGAAAGGAAAATATCTTTCTTACATCTGTTTAAATTCCACAAATGTACACAAAACAGGTATGATGTGTCAAGGATTTTCTTAAGTACAGTTTTAGGTAATAAGAATTAAACTACATAAAAGTTGGAGGGTATAAGGAGGAGGTCTGCCACATCAGACAAAATTTCCAAGTAGAAAATAGTGAGGGGTCAGGCAGTCCACAGTCCTATAACTTTCTCTCCCAACTGACCATCAAGGAAACCAGGCAGCCAATGGGATTAAATTTCCTGCCACCACACAGAAATCTTCCTCAACAATATTTCATATCCACAGAACCAAGCTATTATTCATTCAACAAATATATACTGAGTTCTACTGCTACCATCCCCCATTTGAGATACTGGGAGGGAATATGGTTGCTGACAGCCCAGCTGAGACTTACTGACCCCAAAGCTCTAATTTTAAACCCTATTTTTAATGCCCCAGCTGTCAACAATAATCATCTATCTAACAATCACCCAGATTTGAGAATCTCTACTTCAGGAGATACAAAAATAACTAAGATGGTTCCTGGTTTCAGGGAGCACATATAATTGATAGCAAATATACCAATTTTTCCAAAATAAGGCTAAAAAATGAAAAACTGACAAACGAGGAACAAATTCCCTGTTGTAAGCATTAAGAAAACAGAGAAATGATAGATGACTGGCAGTTGTGGAGGGAGTAAGGAGGGACTCATAGAAAGAGGCATGTTTGTATTAGGATAGTTATGATTTGAACATGTAAAGAAGAAGAAGTAAAACTTTGCTACTAGAAATAATAATAAGAATAAACACATCTCTAAGTTTTGCTGAGATTCTCACCCTGTTCTAGGCCCTTTACATCAATCTTCTGTTAAACTTTACCATGCAAGTAGTCCTATAGAATATGTAAAGAAGGAAGAGGAAGATTTTACTACTATAGCTAATAATAAGAATAAACACCTCTAATTTTTGCTGAGAATCATGCCCTGTTCTGGATAACTTTAGATCTATCATCTGAGGACTAAGCCAAGCAATAGTCCTCTTAGTTCCTCATATTTCAGAAATGAAGACTAAAACTCAGAAAGCCTATGTGCTTGTCTCACAGTCACACAGCTAGAGACTGGAGAAAGTGGACTGTAATCTTTGATCTATCCTACTACAGAGCCTGCACACTTCCCAAGGAAGAATAAACCAGGCCAAGTGATGCAAAAGTGTCAGACCTAAGGCAAAGCGTCCACTGTTCCCTGTGGCTAGAAGGCGGCAGAACTGGGACTCTGGAAGATAGAGGGGAAGTGCTATATTAACTATTTGGACTTTTTTGGTAGCAAAAATTGTCCAGAATTGCCTAATTTCTGGAAGATCACCCAAAACTGTGCCACTTATTAAAAAAAAACAACAACAGAAACCACAGAAGGTTTCTCAGCAGAGAATGCTACAACAAAAGCTATATCTTAGGTTTTAGGCTATGAATCATGAATTATATGTCTTACAGTCTGAAATGGTAAGAATCAAAAGTTTCAAGAGTCTCACCCTGCCTGTACAAACAAAAATGTGTAGCTAGGGGCCAGGTGGAACTATAGCATTGTAGCTGTTCAGACAGATTCCCAACACGCCAGGCCTTGAGGAAGATTCTACAGAGCTGGCCTTAAGAGATGTGCGGTGTCTGTGACCCACACACAAAAAGGGCCTACTCATCCCTGGAGCTGTCCAAATCTGGCATGAGGATAGCCCTGGGGAATGCAGCATTCTCCGGGACCTGCAGCAATCCCAAGAGCTGTGGGCACTGCAAAGGCCTGGGATCAGGTAGCTATGAGCGGAGCCCAGACTCCTGACTCCCAGTACTGTGCCACTCTCATCAAATCATGTTGGTCTTCCACTAGCTAGGTGACATTGAGCAAGCCCCTTTCCTTTGGTGGGCATCCTTTGTCTTCTGTTCAAAAAGAAATTTAACTCAATGGGCCTCAGATTTCACAATTTTCAATACTTCTTCTTCTCTAACACACCAGCATTAAGGATAGGCTTCCATCAGTGGCTCACTAACCAATCTGGGGGAGAAGAAATACCTCCTGAGAGCTTCTGCAGTTTGTAAACTTCCTGGCTAAAAAAAAATCACTGTGCTTTTTTTATCTCTGTGAAGCCTTCCAATCCTCACTGAATTCAATCTGGGCCAGGTTTATACTTCTAACTGCAAACTGGATCACTGACGTCAAAAGTAATTCGATAATACGAGACACCACGATCATATCCAGGCATGCCTAAAGAACTCATCTTATCAGTGAATGGACACCCCAGAATCCAGGGCTGTCAGAGCCTGGGGATGTCCTTTTATTATTTGAGAGATATGCTTTAGTCTCAAATGATGGTGTGTATGTGCTTAGGAGCAAAATCACCTGGAAACCAAGCCAAAGCTAAATCTGTGGAGTTTATAGGGGGTGCAGGATAAGAAAGAACCATGATGCCTCCTTTAGGTGTTAACAAATTCCAACGGTCAAATACAAATTTCCAGAGGTAAAAATATTTCCTTCTTAAGAGATCATCAACTATGTGGACCCAAGAAACTTCATCTGTCAAAGTAGAGGTGAAATAAGGAGAAGATATAAGGTTTGTTCTGCTCTCAGAAACATTGAGGGTAGAACAGAAATGGACACATGAAGCAAAATGTTTTTGAAAACTTCTTAAATTTCATTGATTCACCAGACAATGACCAGCAGTTCAACCTCAGAGGTGTCCATGCGTGACTTGTTCTTATAACCAATTAGCTGCAAAAACATGAGGCTTGTTAAACCTATACCTTCGCCTTCTTTGCCATCCCACCATGGGACAGGAGCAGGGGAATGACTGATAGGTGTTAACATTAACAGTGAGGCAAGCATAATTACAGAAGCAAAGAAACCCACGTATTGACAGTTACCTCATGGCTGTTTATTTTTATAGGAGCAAGCATGAATATGCATTCCTTCTGCAGACCTGAGAAAGGGAAATCTGTCCAAGATGTGTGACAAAACCACCAGCGAGACTGCCAACCTCACATCTGAGACTCCTGGGCAGATCATGCTACAGAACCACCCATGCTCTGCTCTGGGAACTAGCTTAGGATATCTTTGCTGTCAGGTACTTAAGGTCCCCTCTCTGTCCAGAATTGCTTAATTTCTGGAAAATCACCCAAAACTGTGCCACTTATTAAAAAAAAACAACAACAGGGTTACACTTGCATGCCTTAACAAATCCAATAGGCGGCACATACAAGCAGGAGACAAGCCGTGCAAAGGATTCAGGCTTTCTCCTCCTTTCCAGTGCTCACTAGTCTAGTGAGCTCCGTCCGAGACCTTTAGCTATAGCACACTGGGAGTTGAGAATTGGTCTCAGTTGTGACTTCATGAATTCTTCTGACAGTTGCAAACCTGAGAGCCTTACCACCTGTGACAGCAGAGGCATTGCGGGATGAGCGGCTAACGGCATTAGAATGTCTGAACGTGGTGTGTATTTTTGTTTCCTTAGAAATGCAGCCTGGTCCATTTTTCCAGCACTACCAACCAACCCCCCAGAGCTGCGTTTCTCCAACAGCTGTGGAAGAGACATTGAAATATTGACATAGAAAGCCAGAAGCTGGGAAGAACGTGTGTAAATTCAGAGCAGCAGGGGCAAGTGGGGGCAGGGGGAAGGAACTCATTCTAAATTCTCTCTGCTGAAGCATCCAGTTAAATCTTCAAAATTGTGGATGTGTGAAATCTGCCAATTTGTACTGTATACCTCCTGACACTTCAGGGAACTTAAGTACACGAAAATAAAAGAGTCCTAGGCATCTAATGTCAAGTAACCCAGTTCAATAGGAGCCTCCAAGAACAGGAAGCCCTCTACCAAAGGGGGAAAAGTCAGCACTGTGGATTCTGTGAATGAGACACCTCTCACAACCTCGCCGTCCCTATGCATACCTTCTCTGTAACCTCTGAGGTTCACTTTTCTATAGGGGAAACAAATGTGTTTAGGAACAGGGCTACTTTTCACTTTGCTATTGTGAAAAAACTTTTTGTTAAACTTGGGAGAAAAGATACGGACTGCAGGGTAAGGCAAGTGGGGGAAAGGAGACAGAGAAGAGATAGGATGTAATTGAATCAAGAGAGAAGAAAACTTGCACCAGACAAGGCTCTGCCAAGGCCTCATGGACAGAGCTCAATGGCTGCTTTAAACATCATCTAATGTGTACAGCCCTCGTTCTGAGAGTGAAGTTGATGCTGAGAGAAGAGAGAGAGAGAAAGAGAGAGAGAGAGAGAGAGAGAGAGAGAGATGGAGAGAGACAGAGACAGAGAGACTTGCCCACGTTTATCTAGTCTTGGTTACCAAGATTGGGCCTCCAGATGTCTAGTCTCACAAGCATGAGACAAATGTTTAAGAGACCCAGTGGCAAAGACCAAAGGGCAAAACAATGCAAGAAGATCACAGCTGTAGGGGTGAGTCGAGCGTCCCAGGGGCGTTAGGTGTGAGAAGGGGCGCGCTCTGGTACCTTGAGATAGGCCCGCTGCAGGTAGTTGTAGGGCACTCTGCGCTGGAAGTCGCTGCGCACATCCTCGCTGACGCGGTGCCGGGACGCGGGCCCCCCGAGGCGCTGGGTCTCGCAGCTGCGGAGGCAGCGCGCCCGCTCCAGCACTGCGCGGAAGAAGGGCAGCTCCGCCCCGGGGCCGGCACCGGGGGGCGCGAGCGGGCGGCGCGCGGCGCAGTGGCGGGCGCAGCGCGCGCGGATCTCCCGCAGTCGCCGGTGGCTGCGCAGCGCCGCTTCCAAGTCGCGCACGGCTAGCTCGTAGTGGCCGCTGTAGTAGGCGGCCACGCCGCTGGCGTAGAGCAGGTCGTAGGGCTGCAGGGGCCCGCGCTCGGGCTCGGGGTCCCCGCGCCGGCTGTCCGGGGGGCCGCCGCACAGCCGCGGCGGTAGCAGCAGCAGCAGCAGCTGCAGCGACGCCCAGATGCGCTCCCGCATCCTCCGCCGCAGAGAGCGCGGGCGGCCACGCACCGAGACGGCTCCGCCACACCTCGCCACCCGGCCCCGCTCCCACCTCCGCGGGCGAGCGCGCGGGCCCGCCGCGATCTGGCTGCCCGACAGCCCCAGGTGACCGGCGGCGCTCCGCGGACCGAGAGGCGGAGGCTCTGCCCGGCCGCCGGCTCTTAAAGGGACGCCCACAGCTCGCACGCTCCTCCTGCTGCCCGAGCCTCCGCGCGCCGCGCTCCTGCTCACCGCACAGCCGGGCTGCCGGGCAGGGCCGCGCTCGCCAGTGCCAGCCGGAGAGCTGGTGCCGCGGGAGGTCACCCCGGGGGAGGAGCTTTACACTGCGTTCTCTTCTAGGTGCAGAACTGGATTTTAAACTTTATTTTTTAGAGATGAAGAAAATCCAGCTTAGCGAGGTTAGGCTCTTAATCATTTTCTGGAATCTGTACACGGACTCGCAATTTGCAGAACCCGTGGATTTGAGAAGAAAAGCGAACTGCCCACGTTTATATAGCTGAAAAGTGGCCAAGGAGGGGCACGACGTGGGGCCTCTGGACCAAAGCTCACCGTTCCTTCCCGGGCCTTCTCATCCCACTTTGTGTGGGTGTGTGAGTTTGTGCAAGGGCCTTGGAGCAAGGGCCTGGGGGTAGGAAAGAACAGTCAATCCCCTGCCTCTGTCTGTTACAGGACACAGAACTGCTGGAAGAAGAAGCTGTACTCGGGTTCTGCCTCTGTCAGCTTTCCAGCTTTGTAAAGTGGAGTATCTAAGCCTCAGTTTCCTCCTCTCTTTAAATAGCCAGTCGTCAAACTTGGCAAATGGTATTCAGATCTAAATTCGTGTTGTAAGAGTTGAACAAAGAGGCAATTTAATAAATCCAGTACCTCCAGGACTTTCACAATGAGCACTCATCTAGGAATGGGAAAACTGACAGAAAGAGCTGCCAGACTCCAAGGACTACCTGCAGGCTTTCCTGTTCCTGTGCTTGTCCTCTGCCAAGGTGTTCACCTCTTTCCTGCCCCTTGGCTAGCACTCTCAGAAGGATGCCTGCAAGCTTATGTGCTGGACCCTGGACTCCGGCCTGCCTCTTGGGGGCACTCCTTTTGCCTCCTCATGCCTGTGAGATTTCACCAAAGTCTCTTGCCACTGGGATGGTGAGCAGAAGAAAGGACACTGGGAAAGAACCACGTGGATCATCTAGTTGATCTGACTTTCCCTAGGAAGTCTTTTGTGCAGAATCACCACTCTGCTGAGGAGGTTGCTAGAGTTTCGTGTTCATCCCTTCATTCATTTTGTTGGGTCTGACCACTGGCCATGAACAGCCCTAGCTGTATGTTATAGCTTGGATCAGGAATGCCCCCCCAAAGTTCATGTGTTGAAGCCTGGTTCCCAATGCAGCAAGGTTCAGAAGTGGGGGTGGCTGGAGGATGTGGGTCACGGGGAGCATAACCTTGGGGACTATGTCTGTCCTTGGTCCCCTCCTATCTTTCTCTTTCCCTCTGTTTCTGGTCTATCATGAGCTGAACAGCTTTCTTCTGCCATGCCCTGCTGTTTTGATGTTTCTGCCTTGGAGCCAGCTGACCATGGTCTGAACCTCTGGAACTATGAGCCAAAATAAACCTTTCCTCCTCTAAGTTGTTCTTGTCAGGTATTTTGGGCACAATGATGAAAAGCTGACTAACACACTGAATAACTCCAAAGGACACTGAAGATCATGCTTTTATTATTTTTTTCACTAGACCTCACTAATTTGTCTGTCTCATCCCACTAGTGGAAAAGCTCTGGTTTGGAGCCGAATGAATACGGATTGCCTGCGATGCTCAATGTTCCAGAAGTAGCACTTGGGTCATCGGCCCAGACATTTTTCTCTAGGGATTTTCTCTCTGGAGTTATTCGTCTACTTGTGGAAGGTTGTGAAGTACATTGGAATAAGACTATGGACAAACGTGCCTGGATGCTTTGCTATATTTTTTCTCTACGTTTAAAAACATTTCTACATTATCTACTGGCACAGAGTCAAAAGCCTGTAAGACTGCAGCCACACAGATATCCTGCTGGTTCCCAAACTGGCCATGACCATTCAAGCCTCTTGCATAGCCAACTACCTTATTACCCTCTGTACAAGTCCCACTTTAGAGAAACCATGCAATTAGCACCTCAAATTTTTCTAAACATTGAGATGACCTAAGGAATCTCTGAGAGATTCTAATTTAATTAATATGACCTGAGCACTGAGATTTTTAGATTCCCAGATGATTCTAATATGAACCACTGGTCTAAAGAAAATGTCTCATGCTAAAAAGTAAGTCTATGAGTTGGGGTTCCAGGTGCTATGGAAGGTCATATGGGAGTAGGCAGGGTTTTGCACTATCCTTCAGATTTTTCTTCCCCAAAAAGGCCAATCTGATTTGCTCTTTAAGGATGGATTAGGTTTTAAGTGAAAATCATGCAATGCAGAGTTGATTCTCAGTCATGCTCTGCTCCGTGATACCTACTATGTTGAAAGACAGTTCTCCAAGTGTCTCTCACACTGCTTAACTCCTTGCTTGATGTGCCAAGAATATGCTTCATCTTTTTTTTTTCAGTACCTGGGATTGAACCCATGGGCATTCTACCTCTGAGCTACACCCCCAGCCCTATTTCATTATTTATTTATTTATTTATTTATTTATTGAGGTACCAGGGATTGAACGCAGGGACATTCTACCTCCGCGCTACGCCCCCGGCCCTATTTTTTATACTTTATTTTGAAACCAGGTCTCACGAAGTTGTGGAGGGCCTCACTAAGTAGAGAGAGAGAGAGAGAGACAGAGAGAGAGAGAGAGAGAGAGAGAGAGAGAGAGACAGGGAGAGAGAGAGAGTGTGTGCGCGCGCGCGAGCTGACGCTGGCCGGGAACCTGGATCCTC
The DNA here is from genome assembly GCA_004027185.1 of Glis glis. Taxonomy (NCBI): domain Eukaryota; kingdom Metazoa; phylum Chordata; class Mammalia; order Rodentia; family Gliridae; genus Glis; species Glis glis. Next base: position 60 of record PVJS01036717.1, on the reverse strand, counting down.
CGGTCTCCGCCTCCCAAAGTACTGGGATTACAAGCGTGCGCCACCACGCCCGGCTCATTA
>PVJS01036716.1:8812-20406 GCA_004027185.1 Glis glis | reverse complement strand
ATTTTGAAACCGGTCTCACGAAGTTGTGGGGGGCCTCACTAGGTAGAGAGAGAGAGAGAGAGAGAGAGAGAGACAGGGAGAGAGAGAGAGAGAGAGAGCACGAGCTGAGGCTGGCTGTGAACCTGGATCCTCCGGTCTCCGCCTCCCAAAGTACTGGGATTACAAGCGTGCGCAACCACGCCCGGCCTCCACATTTTCTTTAATGAAAAAGAGAAAGTAGGTAAGTCTGAATGTTTTAGAGACTATTTCTGTGCTAATATCTTGCCTGATAATAAAAAGAAAAATTAATTCTATTTTCATGAAAGAGTGAGAAAATAAATGAGTTGCTTTTGGGAAAAAATTTTAATCTATAGGAAAAGGTCTCTAATTTTTTTTTTTTTTTTGAGCTACCGGGGATTGAACCCAGGGGCATTCTCCCTCCGTGCTACACCCCCGGTCCTATTTTTTATACTTTTTTTGAAACTGGGTCTCACGAAGTTGCGGAGGGCCTCACTAGGTAGAGAGAGAGAGAGAAAGAGAGAGCGAGAGAGAGAGCTGAGGCTGGCCGCGAACCCGGATCCTCCGGTCTCCGCCTCCCAAAGTACTGGGATTACAAGCGTGCACCACCACGCCCAGCAAAAGATCTCTAATTTTAACCCTATAATCAATCAAATTTTGTATTAATGTTCACCATAATGTTTTTACTGTCTAAAAAAATTATTCTCAAAAGATTTTATCAGCTTTAGCCAGGCATGGTGGTGGTGCATACCTATAATTCCAGCACTTGGGAGGCTGAGACAGGAGGATCACAGGTTCAAAGCCAGCCTTAGCAAGTGAGCGAGTCCCTTGGCAACTTAGCAAGACTCTGTTTCAAAAGAAAAAAGAAAAAGAGCTGAGGGTGTTAGGGTGTAGCTCAGAGGTAGAATGCCCCTGGGTTCCATTCCCAGTACCAAAAAAAAAAACAGCTTTTTGGGGGTATTAAAATTATTTTTAAATCTCATCAGCCTTAAATAAAATGAATATACTTTGTAAGTTTGGTTCATTTATGAAAATAAGATTTAAGTTTTTTAAAGTATACAATTATATCTGTCCTTATAGTTTTATCAACATTATTTTTGGTAAATTGTCTTTTTTTATTCTAAAACAGTAATTTCCCTTAAGGATCTTAAGCTCAAGATGTTTTCTCTAAGTCCTAGTAGGAAAGCATTTTCAAAATAGAACCAGATGTTCTCCATTGAGGAAAACCTTTTGAAAGAATTTTTATAGACACTGTAAGCCTACACATATTCATCTTAGGGAACTAACTTTTCTCATCATCAGGAATTGCTTTGAGTTTGAAAATAGCCAACCAGTAATAGTAATCTTAAGAAACAAACGAACCAATCTATATCATTTCAGGTTTGTCTTCCTCGGTGTGTGTGTGTCTGTGTGTGTGTGTGTGTGTGTGTGTGTTAGTTACTGGGGGTTGAACCCAGGGGCATTCTACCTCCAAACTATACTCCCAGCTCTGTTTGTTTGTTTATTTATTCATTCATTCATTTTTTGAAACAGGGTCTCTCTAGGTTGCTTAGAGTCTTATTGCACTACTGGGGCTGTCCTCAAACCTACAATCCTCCTGTCTCATTCTCCCAAGTAGTGTTCTTTCTTAGAAAACTGTTGAAGCCGGGCATGGTGGCATACGCTTGTAATCTCAGTACTTGGGAGGCTGAGACCAGAGGATCTGGGTTTGCGGCCAGCCTCAGTTACTTAGTGAGGCCCTCCGCAACTTAGTGAGACCCTGTTTCAAAATAAAGAATAAGCCGGGCGTGGTGGCGCACGCTTGTAATCCTAGTACTTTGGGAGGCGGAGACCGGAGGATCCGGGTTTGCGGCCAGCCTCAGCTCTCTCTCTTTTTCTTTCTCTCCCTGTCTCTCTCTCTCTACCTAGTGAGGCCCTCCACAACTTCGTGAAACCCGGTTTCAAAATAAAGTATAAAAAAAAAAATAGGGCCGGGGGTGTAGCGCAGAGGTAGAATGCCCCTGGGTTCAATCCCTGGTACCGCAAAAAAAAAAAAAAAGGAAAGAAAGAAAGAATAAAAAATAGGACTGGGGGTGTAACTCGGAGGTAGAATGCCCTGTACCACACACAAAAAAAGAAAACTGTTGAAGTGGGTGCATACTGATTTACACTAGGACTAACGGTTACTTTTCTTACCTTCTACTTTATCCTTGGGTGGGGGTGGATGTAAAAAGACTCAGAGAAAATAAGTAAAAAGTCATACAATTCACACAAAAATAAACGAGTACTAGTTCATGGGGCTAAATAAATCATAAAATGCAGCAAGCCCAGCACTACACATATTCTCTTAAATTGGTCTCTTATATTCTGTGAATGCTTTTTGCAAAGCATGTTTGCTGCCGTAAAAGGCTTAACAAAAGACCAGCTCATAAAGATAAAAAGGACTCTGAACGAAAGGATTGGCCCTCAGTTTTGCTTATTTAGAAACTCCGTTTTATTAGTTCATTCTGAGCAAAATTCACTTGAGATTTCTTTTAAACAAGGTCATAAAGAAAACATCTTGAGCGCCAGATATCCAATGGAGAAACCAATTAATTTACAACAAAAAATAAAGCGTTACTCCTAGGGAATAGGACTGGAAAGAAGCTGTGTGTAAGAAGTGGACTTGGAATTTTGCTTTTATATTTGTTTTATACTCGATAAGCATGCATTATTTTATAATATTAAAAATAACTTTTTAAGCCGGGCGTGGTGGCGCACGCTTGTAATCCCAGTACTTTGGGAGGCAGAGACCGGAGGATCTGGGTTCGCGGCCAGCCTCAGCTCTCGCGCTCTCTCTCTTTCTCTCTCCATAGTGAGGCCCTCCGCAACTTCGTGAGACCCGGTTTCAAAATAAAGCATAAAAAAATAGGGCCGGGGGCGTAGCGCGAAGGTAGAACGCCCCTGCGTTCAATCCCCGGTACCGCAAAAAAATAAATAAATAAATAAATAACTTTTTAGAGAAAAGAAATAAATGCTATAAAAACTAGAATACCTTTGTCAACTGGTCAGCATATTTTTTTCAGTAGGAAAATCAACTTCTAAAACCTGATTAACATCAGAATATGGCTTGGCAAGTATAAAATCAGATAAAGGCAAATGAGTAATATTCATGAATAGCATCCTGTTACAATGGGCTGCATGATGCAGACCTGCCAAGGAAACAGGAATAATCACTTCCGCTCATCAGAGCACAGTCACCCCAAACCAGAGATTGGAACCACTAACAAATCCTTATGTTTTGAATCTTTTTCTAGATTCCACGTGATTCACCATCATTCAGTGAGAGTGTTATTACTTATATAATTGTCACAAATTCTCTTACATTTAGTATCACTTTAGAATCCTCAATGATATAATACCATTTCATAATTATTCATCATCATTAAGCATTACTATTAGTCATATATGATTACATAATCATATATTAATACATAATTATATAACATTTAACAATCATTATTAATCATTAACCATCATTGTTATTCATCATTCACTATCATTACAAATGCCATTCATCATTAACAAAAGTTTCACTACAATAGCTCTCTGACCATGACCCTGCTTAATAGAGATTTGGGCAACATTTCAGTGCAGCAGTAGTGACTAATGAAAGACCAAAACCCTAGTCCCTTTTCCTCATGGCTGACCTTTCCAGAAGACACTGACATTCATTAAAATGGACCAGATACAGCTCTAGAATCTTTTTCAACCCAGCACTCTTACTGGCAGCCACTACCAATTGACCACACTTAGAATGCAAGATTAACATGTATGACATTGGCTAGGAACAGTCTAGAGGAAGTACACCTTCAGTGCAAACATTCTAATAGACTCAGAGCCCAGGAGCTGTATCAGTGGTTGATTAGGTGGAGATGTGGATAAGTGCAGTGCAAACTGGAGCTTGTGGTGGCCAGGAAAATGCATCTGTCATATTCCTTACTTCAGGAAGTATGACTGGCCCATGGACTGCTTCTGCATTTTAGGAGGCTGTCTTCTAGATAGTGTGGTAATTATGTTGTAGGCCTAAGCAGCCACCTTCTTTGCTATGAGTGGATCCCCTAGTTGGATGCCTCTGTCTCTGCTACCATGTCCAGTCTGCTCATGCGTCCATCATGCCAATTGTAAGATGGCCAATGGCAGTATGAGTCATGTAGCTGGTCGAGTCACTTTGTCTACTTAGACATTCAGGGCCTCTTCCATGGTGAATGTGAGTGTGTGATACAGAACTCTAAACACTTCATGCCCACTCCATATGCCCACCTACAAGCCTCTTCCTCGGACTTCTTTGTCTCAACCTTCTTGTCCTCTTCCTTCTAGGGTCCTGGCCATATAGCCAGACCACTGACCACTCCTCAGGAACTACAAATATTTTTTACCTCAAGCTACTTCTTCATACATGGTGGATGAGCAGGTGTACTGCTTGACACTCTGCCCTTGGAGAAGATCCTTGCTCTCCACTGTCTTCCAAAGCCACCCTATCCATTTTCAGCTTCACCCACATACTGAGCTACCCCATCCAAAAAAGCTCAGGCTTTACCTTTCTCTTCGACTGGTCTTATGGGGACACCCATACAGCCATACATGTGAGATGACAGAGGGTTGCTGGAGTATTTATTAGGAGTCATAAGCATAAGGCAGTTGAGGCAGCCTGTTCATGCAACACACTCATGGTCTCTGGTCCTGCTCAGCCTTGAGTTTGGATAACTAGATCTCATCATGGGCTGCAACTGAGTCCAACTTCATGAGCTGGAGGGCTCAATAGAATCCATGTCACAATAGGCAATTCCATACCCATGGTCTAGAATCAGTATCTCCTTCAGGACCCAGCAACATACTCCAATTGCTGTTTCTCAACTATGTGCATAATTTTCTGCAGTGGTCATTATGGCCTTATTCCAAAATCTCAGGGGCTGAAATATGGAAGCTGATTCTCTTCCTGGAACTTGCCATAAACTCCATCCTTCCCCACTGCATTTGTTCCCTACACTGATGTTTCCAAAGCCATAGGTTGTATTGGATCATATGGACCAAGCAGTAGTGCTGTTTGTTGCCATGCTGCAGAACCGTTTCATCCTCAGCCTTCCTCAAAGCTGGCAGTTACCTATGTAACACAGAATATAGGCCACAGCAATGTTCTTATCCATAGAATGTCTCCCAAACCCAAAAAGTGCTGAACTTCTTGTATGTAGTAGGAATGCAAGATGTGACTATTTGTCTTTTACTTTGGAGAAGATGTCCTGGCATGCTCCTGACTATTGGGTCCCCTAAAAACATCACTGAAGTGTGTGTAAGGTACATTCTAGAGCTCCTACATTTCTCAGCCTCGTTATACCTTCCTCCAATTATTGTTGCTTACACTGCAACACTACAGTGTTGCAGAATTCTTTACTGTTGAGGGCAACTCAAAAATTTCCACTTCACTGAGTATTGGTCATAGCTGTTTCCAGACTTCTAAGAACCACCATAGTAATGAGTTTGTTCTAATCCTTACCAAAGTATTAGATTTCAGATACTGAGAAAGTTAAATTCCAGGCCCCTTGATCAAGTACTCTCAAAACACAGTCCAAGCTGGGTAGACACCTGTAATCCCAATACTTGGGAAACTGAGGCAAGAGAATCACAGGTTCAAGGCCAGCCTCAGAAACTTAGCCATGCTGTCAGCAACTTAACAAGATCCTGTTTCTAAATAAAAAATAAAATAGGGTGCAAGAGGTCCTGGGTTTGATCCCCAGCAGAGAGTGAGAGAGAGAGAGAGACAGACGGACAGACAGGCAGACAGAAAGATTGGAAGAGGGAGTGGAAGTTTGCCTAGAACGTACATTCCAGGGCATCCATCTACATGCCCCATCCCGGTATTCAGGGTCCCGGGTTTTCCCAGAATCCCAGATCCCCTTACTCCCCAACCCCAGCACACTGCTCCTGGCTGAACATTCAAGCACCTAGAGATCTCAGCACTTCCAGCTACTTGATCTTCAGCCTGTTCAACTGTGCTCTGCCACACCGTGGAAGGTAAGGGCCTCTTTGTAAGCCACCAAGGAGACCTTGTGCCTCGCACAGTCAGCTATGACTGCTTGTCTAACTGCCCTCATTATCCCTCTGCCAGCATCAATGCAACTTCATAATAGTCAGCCAACTCTGCTGTCTTTGAGGACATTTTTCTCTCCATAGCTTTCAAATGCCTCAGACATCACCCCATATCTTTCTCTGCCAGGACATTTTCACATGTCATCATCAATGAAAACATCTGTATGTGATTTGCCATCTCATGCTAGAGACTATCCATGACTTGTTTATCAACAGAGTGGACATCCTCTTTGCCCACTGGATGGTTAGTGGATCAGTCCCAAATCGCCATCTTACCATCTATTTTGTTGGATCATTCTTGGTACTACACGGTCATCTGAGAAGCAAAAGCCAGGGTGGGATTAGATATTTAGGAGATCTGCCAAGCTGGTGAGAGAAAATGGAGAGCTGGAGTGGCTGGGAGGGACATCAGACTGCACTGGACCCCTGTGAAGGAGAGAAGGGAGAGATTAGCCTGCAGCATCGTTCCAAGGAAGTTTCAGCAAGGCCAACAGGGAGTGAGTTCTCAAGCCAAAGTTGCCCTTCAGAGGAGTCCTGTGTCCTCCAGAAATGGGCCTGCCTTGGGGTCCTGCTCTGGCAGTCAATGGAACAGTCCAGGGGAAGCAGGGCCCTGGCCTGAACACAGTGATGGCAATCAGCAAAGCAGTCACTGCCTTAGAGTCACTATTGTCTGTGTAGTAGGAGATCTGAAAGGCACATTCTCATGGCAGTTATGCCTTCCCAGGAAGGTATGTACAATCAGAAAGAGCATATCTTGCTTAGTATGGTACCACACACCTGTAATCCCAGTATTTGGGAGCCTGAGACAGGAGGATCACAGATTTGAGGCCAGCTTCAGCAACTCAGCGAAACCCTCAGCAACTTATGCAAGACCCTCTCCTCTTCCAAAATAAAAATAAAAAGGGCTGCAGATGTAGTTCAGACGTAGAATGCCCTTGGGTTCAACCCCCAGTACCACACACACACACACACACACACACACACACAACATATTTCTGCCACTGATGAATGGTGCTTACTTTGCTCAGTTTGAGTGGGGGATAATTTTCATTTTTACACTCAAAATTGTGGGAAAAGAATCACCTTGAGTCTGAGCTGAGCATAAGAATTAACCTTAAAGCCGGGCGTGGTGGCACACGCTTGTAATCCCAGTACTTGGGAGGCTGAAACAGGAGGATCACAGGTTCACGACCAGCCTCAGCAACTTGTGAGGCCCTCTACAACTTAGTGAGACCATGTTTCAGAATAAAGAATAAAATAGGGCTGAGGGTATAGCTTGGAGGCAGAATGCCCCTGGGTTCCATCCCCACTACCACATACAAAAAAAAAAAGAATTAACCTTAAAAGTAACATAAAATTATTAGTGAGTAAACTTAAGCTCAATAGTCAGCTTTGTATTATAAAAAAATACTTTAAGCCGGGCGTGGTGGCACACGCTTGTAATCCCAGTACTTTGGGAGGCAGAGACCGGAGGATCCGGGTTCACAGCCAGCCTCACCTCTCTCTCTCTCTCTCTCTCTCTCTCTCTCTCTCTCTCTCTCTTTCTCTCTCTCTCTCTCCCTGTCTCTCTCTCTCTCTCTCTACTTAGTGAGGCCTTCCACAACTTCGTGAGACCCAGTTTCAAAATAAAGTATAAAAAATAGGGCCGGGGTGTAGCGCGGAGGTAGAACACTCCTGGGTTCAATCCCCAGTACCACAAAAAAAAAATACTTTAAAACTTTAAAAACATTTCAAGAACCCTGTCCACCTGTCAGTGTGGTTCATTCTTGCCACAGCTCTTTCCCCTCCTCTTCTCGCCACCAGATCTCAGAGTTCACCCACCATGGTTCTACTCACTGTGGCCTCCTAGCTCTTGGAAACCAAGAATGCATCCTGTCTTGTTCCTGCTGGCCAGCATACCAGTGCTTCCTCCACAAATGCAGAAGTCATATGGACTGACCTGATATGTAAGGAGCTGGCCAGAAATTAAGACCTTCAAGCAGCAACAAGGCAAGACAGTGGTGGGCCAACTCACTGTGCACATGATGTGTGGTGGCAGGGAAGCAGGAGGGATAGGTCTATGAAGCATGAGTTCTTGATCCTGATGAGGACATCGTTTCTGATGCCATAGTATCCCTGAATCTCAGAAACTGCTGCCCAGGGAGAAGGGTGGGGAACAACCCTTGCCCACAGACTTATTTTGACTGTTGGCAGCTGGACAAATCCCAGTAGTTCTTGGCTCTCAAAAGAGTGGGCAAACCCAGACATTTTGGTGCACACCTATAATATCAGCTACACAGGAGGCTGAGGCAAAAGGCCAAGTTCAAGTCCAGCCCAGGCAACTTAGTAAGAATCTATTTAAAAAAAAAGAGAGAGGCAAAGAAGGATGCTCTGCCTTCTCATGTGGGCACCATGCTGGACAACTTTCCAACCAATCTATACCCCATGTCTCAGCTCAGTGCAGCCATTACAGCTGTCAACTATGAAAGAAACCTTGTCCAAACATATGCAGAGGGGAACAACCAAACCAAGAATTGGGAGTTGATTTGTGAAGACTGAATGCAAAGCTACTTTGTGTTGCAACAAAGATCTACTGAAATCTCCATCAGGAGAGCAGCAGTATCAGCAGCAGTATCACTGACTCTCAGCTGGACTGATCCCGTGACCTCACGAACATGTTAGGCTATACTGAGCTCAGTTCACTGAGCTCATGTACATGTATCTCACCACCCACAGCGAACACGAGCAGCAGCAATGTAAGCGCCCATACCAGCCACTTGGTGGGCAGTGCCCTTCCAGACCCTTATCTGTCTTTTGCAGCAGCCAAGAGTGGGCAGGCAAGGCCTCTACATGGACTAGAAAATCAGGAATTGCTTGTCTGGCTAACACAACTACAGAAGGAAGTGGGCAAGATATGAGCTGAGAAGACAGAAGAGTACATCTGGAGCACACTCCACTCAGGACAGGCTGTGCCAGGCTATGGCCATGTAACACTAAGGAAGACTAATCCATGATTTATCTGTCAGCAGGAGTTTGCTATAAAACACCTGGCCGATGCCCACATGTTTAAGTACAAGATTATGCCCAAATATTTATTTATTTTTGTACTGGAGGTTGAACCCAGGGGCATTTTACCTCCAAGCTACTCCCCCAGCCCTATTTTTGTGATTTGTTTTGTTTTGTAACAGGGTCTTGTTAAGTTGCTGAGGCTGGCCTTGAAGCTATGATCCTCCTGTCTCAGCCTCCTAAGTACTGGGATTACAGGCGTGTGCCACCACACATGGCCCAATGTCCTTTTAGAGCAGGGCAAGGCCAAGAATCCTTAACAATGTGATGTTCACTCACCATGGGGAGCTCCTCTAGTAATGTGGTCTGATGGAGATGAATCCCTACACAATCTGTTTGGGGTGTCACAGGCACTGGGTATACTGGCACAGGTCATCTGGAATTGAGCCGTAGGTCTCCCTGTCAAGAGGCCCAAGTCCATGACCACAGATGGTCTGATGAAGCATGTGGACTCTGTCAGGGTAAATAATGGAGCCTGGGGGGAACTGACTACCAGAAATTAAGGAAGCTTTTTAATTTTATTTGTTTTTTTGCCAATACAATTATATTTTTACTTTTATATGTTTTTATTGGTGCATTATAGTCTCACATCATAATGTAAATCATGTGACAGTGACATACATGCACACAGTACAAGGTGCCCCCCCACCCCGACTCCCTCCCTATCCTCCCTTCCCCATACAGAGTACTAAGATTGACATTGGTATTTTTACATATGTACACAAACTAATGATAGTAATTTCTTCATTGATCTTCATTCTTCCCCCTCCCCTTCCCCTAGGCCACCTCCCTGGTTCCACTGAGGTTTCTCCTCCATTATGTGGAGTCCCTCTGGTATCCCATTTACTCCCTGGCTTCCACATATTAGAGAAAACATATGATCCTTCACTTTCTGTGACTGGCTAATCTCACTTACATAATGTTCTCCAGGTCCTTCCATTTTCCTACATATGACATAATTTTGTTCTTCTTTATTGCTGAGTAGAATTCCATTGTGTGGATATCCCATAGTTTTGTAATTCATTCATCTGTTGATGGACACCTAGGTTGGTTCCATAATTTGGCTATTGTGAATTGGGCTGCTATGAACATGGATATTCATATATTACTGTAGTTCTCTGATTTTAGCCCCTTTGGAAAGATACCCAGGAGTGGTATAGCTGGATCATATAGTGGATCCATTGCCAGTTTTCTGAGGAATCTCCACACTGATTCCATAGCGGCTGAACTAATTTGCAATCCCATCAACAGTGTAGAGTTCCAATTTCCCACATCCTTGCCCATATTTATTGCTTTTGACTTCTTGATGATTGCCATTCTGATTGGAGTTAGATGGATTCTCAGTGTAGTTTTGATTTGCATCTCCCTAATTGCTAATGATGTTGAACATTTTTTCATGTATTTATTGGCCATTTGTATCTCTTGTTTTGTGAAGTGTCTATTTCATTCAATTGCCCATTTCTTGATTGGGTTATTTGGTTTTTTTAGTGTAAAGTTTTTTAACTTCTTTGTATATTCTAGATATTAGTCCTCTATCAGAGGAATAGCTGGCAAATATCTTCTCCCATTCTGTAGGCTTTCTCTTTAGGCTCTTGATGGTTTCCTTTGATGAACAGAAACTTTTTAGTTTAATGCCATCCCATTTATTAATTATTGTTTTAATTTCCTGAGCTATGGGGGTCTTGTTGAGGAAGTTTCTACCTGTGCCTATATGTTGGAGTGTTGGATCTATCTCCTCTAGTAGTTTCAAAGTCTCTGGTCTAATTTCCAGGTCTTTGATCCATCTCCAGTTGACTCCTGTGCAGAGTGAGAGGTAAGGATTTAGTTCCATTTTTCAACTAAATAACCAGTTTTCCCAACACCATTTGTTGAAAAGGCTGTCTTCTCCAACGTATGTGTTTGGCACCTTTGTCAAAAATCAATTGGCTATAAGTGTGTGGATTTGTTTCTGTATCTTCTATTCTGTTCCATTAGTCTATGTTCTGTTTTTGTGCCAATACCATGCTGATTTTATTACTATAGCTCTGTAGTATAATTTGAAATCAGGAATTGTGATGCCTCCTGCATGGTTCTTATTGCTGAGAACTGCTTTGGCTATTCTGGGTCTTTTGTTTCTCCATATGAAATTTATGACTGATTTTTTCTAGGTCTGTGAAGAATGACATTGGTTATTAAGAAAGCTTTTTTAAAAAGTATACTTTTTGCTGGGCGTGGTGGCGCACGCTTGTAATCCCAGTACTTTGGGAGGCGGAGACCGGAGGATCCGGGTTCGCGGCCAGCCTCAGCTTGCGCACGCAGGCGCACGCACGCTCTCTCTCTCTCTCTCTCCCTGTCTCTCTCTCTCTCTCTCTCTCTCTCTCTCTCTCTCAGTGAGGCCCTCCGCAACTTCGTGAGACCCGGTCTCAAAATAAAGTATAAAAAATAGGGCCGGGGGCGTAGCGCGGAGG
>PVJS01036715.1:0-20305 GCA_004027185.1 Glis glis | reverse complement strand
AAAATAGAGAGAGAGAGAGAGAGAGAGAGAGAGAGAGAGAGAGAGAGAGACAGGGAGAGAGAGAGAGAGAAAGAGACAGGGAGAGAGAGAGAGAGAGAGAGAGAGCGAGCGCTGAGGTTGGCCGCAAACCCATATCCTCCAGTCTCCGCCTCCCAAAGTACTGGGATTACAAGCGTGCGCCACCACGCCCGGCTATTTTTCACTTAAAAAAAATTCTGGTAAAATATACATGACATACACCTGACCATCTTAACTTTTTTTTTGTATTAGAGATTGAACCCAGGGGCATTCTACCTCCCAGATACACCCCCAACTCTTTTTTTTTCCCCTTGCAGTCCTGGGGATTGAACCCAGGGGCATTCTACCTCCAAGCTATACCCCCAGCCCTATTTTTTATTCTTTTATTTTGAAACAGGGTCTCACTAAGTTGTGGAGGGCCTCACTAAGCAGCTGAGGCTGGCTGCGAACCTGCGATCCTCCTGTTTCAGCCTCCCAAGTAACCAACCCTTTTTATTTTTATTGATTTTTTTTTTTGGTATTGAGGATTGAACCCAGGGGCATTCTACCTCTAAGTTACACCCACAGCCCTGTTTTTATTTTAAAACAGGGTCTCGCTAAGTTGCTGAGGCTGGCTGGGAACCTGAGATCCTCCTGTCTCAGCCTCCCAGGTACTGTGATTACAGGTGTGTGCCACCACGCCCAGCTCCATCTTAACCATTTTAAAGTGGCGTCAAGTACGTTGATGGTGTCGTATAACCATTACCACCACCGTCCACCTCCAGAACTTTTTTCATTATCCAAACAGAAACTCTGCACCCTTAGCAGTCCCTTCCTCTCCCTTCTCCTTCCCCACACTGGCAACCACTTATCTCCTTTCTGCTCTATGGATTCTCCCATTCTGGGCGCTTTATGGTAAATGGAATCATGATACGTCATCTTTTGTGTTGGGCTTCTTTCACTTAGCATGGTATCTTTAAGGTTCGTCCACATTGTAGCATGTATCAGTACTTGGTTCCTTTTTAAGGCTGAATCATATCCCATTGTGCGGCTGTATCACATTGTGTTTATTCAGTCACCTGTTCGTGGATGTTTGGGCCATTTCCACCTCTTGGCTGTTATGAAGCGTGTTGCTCTGAGCATTCGTGTACACATTTTTGTTTGAACACCTGTTTTCAGTTCTTTCAGAGCAGAGTCGCTGGGTCACATGAACTCTATGTTTAACTTTTTGAGGAGCTTCCAAATTGTTTTCCAGAGAGGCTGCACCACTTGACACTCTCGTGACCGCGTGTGAACTCTCCAGTGTCTCCGCCTCCTTGCCAACACTTGTTATTTTCTGTTTTTGTTTTCAACTATGGCCAGCTTAGTGGACGGGATCAACTTTCCACTTTAGAATGGTCACTGTGTCTCTTTCCTGGAGAGTGGATTGAGGGGGATGCAAGGGATGGAGATGAGTTGGGATGTGGATGCCATTGTCCAAATGAGGGATGACAGGGTGACATGACAGCGGGGTGGAGAGATTGGAGCAGATTAGGGAGGCAATAAGGACTTAGTGATATCCTGGAAGCCTTGGGAGAGGGAAGTGAGGACTTTATTTATTTTTTATTTTTTATTTTTTTTTTGCAGTACCGGGGATTGAACGCAGGGGTGTTCTACCTCCGCGCTACACCCCCGGCCCTATTTTTTATACTTTATTTTGAAACCGGGTCTCATGAAGTTGCGGAGGGCCTCACTAAGTAGAGAGAGAGAGAGAGAGAGAGAGAGAGAGAGAGAGAGAAAGAGAGACAGGGAGAGAGAGAGAGAGAGAGCTGAGGCTGGCCGCGAACCCGGATCCTCCGGTCTCCACCTCCCAAAGTACTGGGATTACAAGTGTGCGTCACCACGGCCGGCGGAAGTGAGGACTTTAGCATGACCTATTCATGCCATGTCCCCAGTGGTTAGTGCTATGCTGGCACATAGTGGGTGCTTTATAAATATGCAGTGAATGAGTGCCAGATACCCGAGGAAAAGAAATGGGGGCTTTGATGCTTCCTGAGGGCCCCTCCCATGAGTGCCCCGAACATTGTCCTTGGTCTTGGGGAGGTGGGATAAGGAGAGGTCTTTGGCAGCCCATATTCTGGGGGAGGCTGCAGGTCACCTTGGGCTAGGGTACCTAAAGGTGGGAGATGGGCATTGGAGCGTCCTGAAGGATCACCCCCATCCTTTCCTTTTGCTTTTACAACCCTGGGAATGGAACCCCTCTGGAGAGGCGCTTTACCACTGAGGGACACCCCAGCCCTTCATGCTGTCATTTTTCCAAGATCTCTAGTTTGGGGAGACCGTGTAGATGGGCTGGGAGCTGAGAGAATGGCCTTCTGGGAGTCCGATGGCCTTCTGGGTGGGTGTGGGCAGTCAGGGGCTGAACTGCCAGCCCTGAGAGGCAGTGAAGCCTTTACTGAGCCCCCAAAGGTGGCGTAAAACACTTCCTGTCTGCAGGCTGGCCTGGGGCGCCATGCGAGCCCCCTCAAGGGGACACCCAGGCAGCACTCAGGGCACTCCTCTGTTACTGACACTTCCATTAGGGTTCCAGAAGGATCCACAATGACTTGGCCCAGCCCCTTGTGTGGTTCTTATTAGTGGTCCTTCCAGGGCCTCCTCTCCCCGTGCCACCTGCCTGCCGGGCCTCCTCCAGCTGGGAAGCCTTTTTTTTTTTTTAATTGATGGATTTTGGCCCTGCTGGGGAGTGAAGTGTCTTCAATCTAAAAGCTTCCTAAGTCTTCTGTCTCCTCCTCCTCTTTCTGCTCTGTTCAAATTCTCTCTCTTCCCTCTCCCTGTCTGCACTCTGCTCCGGTTTTCTTTTCTTTTCTTTTTTTCTCCCCTCTGTTCTATAAATCTGTAAAACAAAACCATTTTTTTTGTTTTTACATATTTCACTTATCTATTCCATCTGTAGCTTGGAGCAGAAGAAATATGTTGCTTCAGCTGGGTGTGGTGGCACACGCCTGTAATCCCAGTACTTGGGAGGCTGAGACAGGAGGATCGCAGGTTCGAGGACAGCCTCAGCAAGTAGTGAGACTCTCATCCACCTAGCGAGACCTTGTTTCAAAATAAAAATAAAATAGGGCTGGGGGGTGTAGCTCAGAAGTACAATGCCTCTGGGTTCCATCCCCAGTGCCAAAAAAAAAAAAAAAAAGAAATATGTTGCTTCCCTTTGGAACTGGTATTGGCGCTCTGGGCCTTAATCAACCCTGTCCCTGCTGGCCACAGGGCAATTGGCATAGAAACCCAGTGAGGCTGCCGTGTAGCCTGGAGCCTTGGCAGCCCGGCCTCCAAGGCTTTGACTCAGATAGGCTGGTGGGTGGTCCTTGCTCTCTGCTCTCTACTCACCCCTCTGGTCTAGAGAGAGAGACGGGCAGGGGACTGGGAGACTGTAGCCAGCCTTTGAGCAATAATAAGAATTGGATGGGCCACTGCGGTTGCCCCATGAATTCCTGGCTCCTGTCAGAGGTGACCTCTGCCTGTTGTCCTCTATCCAGGGAGAGTGGATATATCCTTTGCTTGGCTAGTCAGGAACTGGTTGTTCAACACCACTGGAGGGGTGTGTGTTGCGCGCAGGGGGTGTACAAGGAGCATAGGACAAGGTTCTGGAAGCTTCTATTTTACATTGCAAGTGCAAACCATTCTCACTTGGCAGGACCCCGATGGAGTAGAGGACACTCAATTTAATGAATTCTGTGGCTTGCTGTGGGGCTGAGAGACTGAAGAGGAGGGGAGGTCAGAGAGGGCTGCAGTGGTCCTCCATTCATTCTTTCCTTCCTTCATCCACCCAGTCACTCTTCTGTAAGCAGGATGGCTCAGCCACAGGCCTTGGAGTTAGGGTTCTTGATTTTTGAGGTCAGACTCTTCCACAAAGCAGCTGTTCTTCCTTTAGCCAGTTGCTGGGCCTTTGCTAAGCCTCAGCTAACTCACGTATATAGGAAAGGAAATGTCACTGCTTGTCCTGATCACACTCACAAAACTGTGCTTGTCAGAAAAGGGCATAAATATAGTCACTGAAATGGTTGTGCCCTTGACCCTGAGTATCTGCCAGTCTTGCTTCCCAGAATCAACCAACCACAGATCAAAAATATTCAGAAAAAATAGTATTGATTATGTAGACTTTTTTCTTCTCATTATTCCTTAAATAATATAACAACTGTTTACCAGAATTTACATTGTATACATGCATTGCACATTATAAGTTAGCCAGAGATGATTTAAAGTATATGGAGCCAGGTGTAGTGGCACATGCCTGTAATCACAGTACTTGGGAGGCTGAGACAGGAGGATTGCAGGTTTGAGGCCAGCTTCAGCTACTCTGTGAGACCCTCAGCAACTTAGTGAGACCATGTTTCAAAATAAAAAAATAAAGCTGGGTGTGGTGGCTTACACTTGTAATCCCAGTACTTGGGAGGCTGAGAAAGGAGGATCACAGGTTTGAAGCCAACCTCTGCAACTTAGTGAGGCCCTCCACAACTTAGAGAGACCCTGTTTCAAAATAAAAAATAAAATAGGCTGGAGGTATAGCTCAGAGGTAGAATGCCCTTGGGTTCAATCCTCAGTGCCACAAAAAATAAAGTAAAATTAAATTAAAAAATAAAAAGGGCTGGGAGTGTAGCTCAGAGGTATAATGCACCTGGGTTCAATCCTCAATACAGACAACAACAAAAAAGTATTTGGTGGATATACATAGGTTCTATGCAAATACTATGCCTTTTTTTGGGGCGGGGATTTGGGATTCAAACCCAGGGCCTTGCACCTGCTAAACACACACTATCACTGAACTACATCTCCAGCCCCATTTTTTTTTTCTTTTTGGTGCTGGGGATAGAACCCAGGGCCTTGTGCATGCTAAGCAAGGGCTCTACCACTGAGCTACATCCCTGATTGCTATTTTATATAAGGGACTTGAGAAGCTGCAGATTTCGGTATGCACAGGGGAAGGGGACCCTGGAATCAACGCCCCACAGATGCCCAGGGACGAGGGACAATGTACAATGTACATTGTTAAGTCTTTGTATGAACAGACATGTTTCGAAGGCCTATAGGGTAGGATGCTGCTGTGGATGCTGTGGGCTACATGGAGGAGGGTAAAACGGCTCAGTGGTTCCAGCCTGCTGTGCAGATAGATACATTTCTTTTTTTTTTTTTTGCGGTACCGGGGATTGAACCCAGGGGCAGTTTACCTCCGAGCTACACCCCTGGTCCTATTTTTTATACTTTATTCTGAAACCATGTCTCGCAAAGTTGTGGAGGGCCTCACTGAGTAGCTGAGGCTGGCTGCGAACCCCGGATCCTCCGGTCTCCGCCTCCCAAGTACTGGGATTACAAGCGTGCGCCACCATGCCCGGCATAGACGCATTTCTTGAAGGATGTGGCTAGAAGGTTCTTTTTTTTTGTGTGTGGTACCGGGGATTGAACCCAAGGGGGTTCTAACTCCGCGCTACATCCCCGGCCCTATTTTTTTATACTTTATTTTGAAACCGGGTCTCACAAAGTTGCGGAGGGCCTCACTAAGTAGAGAGAGAGACAGACAGGGGGGGGGGGAGAGAGAGATAGAGAGAGAGAGAGAGAGAGAGCGCTGAGGCTGGCCGCGAACCCGGATCCTCCGGTCTTTGCCTCCCAAAGTACTGGGATTACAAGCGTGCGCCACCACGCCCGGCATAGACGCATTTCTCAAAGGATGTGGCTAGAAGCTTCTTATCATGCTTTCTCATGGGGGCATTGACCCAACAGAGCCCCCATGCTCTTCAATTCATTCCACAAATTGTCACCGAATGTCCACAGGCGCCCAGGGATGTGGATCAGTGTGCTTGGAGCACATCGGAGGCCAGCCAAGGTGCGGCCAGGTGCACACTGAGTCTTGAGGTCGTATCAGCCTCCTCCAGCAGGAAAAAGCGCTGTGTTCTTTCTCTCTGGCTGCTTCTCGGGTCTTGCCACACACACCAAGTTCTGCCTCCAAGGACTCAAGCAGTGCCTATTTACTTGGAGATTTTCTGGCTGGCCTAGGAGTGGCCTCTTCCGGTCACCATTTGGTTTTGCAAACCGGAGCAGGGAGTGGATCTGAGAGGGGTGGGGACAGAGGCTCTGGGCAGGGATCCTAAGTTCTCAGTGGCTCCAGCTGCTTGTGGAGGCTGTGGTGCTCTGTGTGTGTGTGTGTGTGTGTGTGTGTGTGTGTGTGTGTGTGTGTTTAGGGACAGAGCCTTCCAGCATTATTGACAATGATACAGATACATCATCTCATCACTTAAGTGGCCGGGGAAGCTGGAAATGATTCAGCGGGAAGGCTGGGACGCCAGCCTCTTCCCATCCCCCATTCCCTGTGGCAGGTGCCAGGGGCACAAGCACTCTGGTTTGACATATCACTTCAGAGGCGCAGAAGGCAGATGTGGCAGGGCCCCCACACCCCGGCCACTTCATTAGATGCCTCTGGATTCTCTGAAAAATCTCCCCCCAATGAGCGTGCATTAATATTTGCAATGAGAATTTAAAAATCAGAAAGAGAATGATAGTTTCTCACTCAGTGGTATCTTTAGAAACAATTCAAGAATGAGTTATTTGTATTTTTATAATTTATTATTATTTTTATAGTTTTACTGGTGCAATGTGATTATATATCATAGCAAGATTCCAAGTGATAGAAACATACACGCTCACATCACTTGGTGGATTTCCCTCCATATGCCCCCCCTCCCCAATCCTCCCTCCCCACACATGCTAATGAGATTGCTAGTGAAACCTTTTTGTATGGATGTAACCTTATTTGAACTGTTCCCTTCCTCAATTCCCATTTTGCCCCTCCCCAATCCCCTTCTGCGGTTCTGTTTTCTTTCCTCATTTGAGTGAAGTCCCTTTTGTTTCCTGTTTTTGTTTTAGCTTCTTTTTTTTTTTTTTTGCGGTACCGGGGATTGAACCCAGGGGCGTTCTACCTCCGAGCTATACCCCCGGCCCTATTTTTTATCCTTTATTTTGAAACCGGATCTCACGAAGTTGCGGAGGGCCTCACTAAGTAGCTGAGGCTGGCCGCGAACCCGGATCCTCCGGTCTGGGCCTCCCAAGTACTGGGATTACAAGTGTGCGCCACCACGCCCGGCTTGTTTTAGCTTCTGCATATGAGAGAAAACATATGACCTTTGACTTTCTGAGCCTGGCTGATCTCACTTAGCATAATATTAGTTATTTGTATTTGAAAAAAAATTTTGTGGACATTTAACAAATGAAAAAATAACTTTTTCTTAAAAACCAAACCAAACTAAACCAAAACACAATGCCCATCTCAGGTGCTTTGCAAAGTAGCATTGCTTTTGGACCTCAGGTTTGTCTGGGAAGGTGTGCCCAAGGCCTATGGGCTACACTTTCCCCTACAGAGGGGTTAGTGAATGGCCAGTGCCTCAGTAGACCAGACGTGGAGCTTTCCACAGCTCACCCTCCAGGGTCCCTTAGAATGTCAGCTCCACCACTTACTTGCTGTGGAACCTTTTACAAGATGCTTGACCTCTCTGCACCTCAATTTCTCCATCTATAAAATGGGAGAATAATTCTGTACCTATCCCATAGGGTTGAAAAGATTAAATGAAATAAAGCATATGAAGAGCTTAGCATAGTGTTAAGTAAATATTGGCTGATCTGATAATGATGCTGATGAAGAATACTTCTGTTATTGCTTAGGATCTGTGAGCTTCCAATCTTTTTTTTTCATTCTAGTTCATTCAGTGTTGGGCGCTGTGCCAGGGCATTCAGTGGTCAGGGTGCACATGAGAGACCAGCCCAAAGGCTAGACAGGGGCCTCCACCCTCACTGGGTCAGGAGGTCGGCCTGGATGGGGGACTGGGTTTCTCCCCATTGCCTGGAGACCTTGCTTAGGCAGTGGTGGGCCAGCCTGCCAAACCCTTTTTCTGAACCCTCTAGCCAACTAGGGTCATGCACAGCTTCCAGTATACCCCCCAAGGCTCTCACAGATATCTTACCTTCCATTTATTTATTTATTTATTTATTTATTTATTTATTTATTTACGGTACCAGGGATTGAATCCAGAGGAGTTCTACATCCGAACTACACCCCCGGCCCTATTTTTTATACTTTATTTTGAAACTGGGTCTCACGAAGTTGCGGAGGGCCTCACTAAGCAGAGAGAGAGAGAGAGAGAGAGAGAGAGAGAGAGAGAGAGAGAGAGACAGGGAGAGAGAGAGAGCGAGAGAGCTGAGGCTGGCCGCGAACCCAGATCCTCCGGTCTCCGCCTCCCAAAGTACTGGGATTACAAGCGTGCGTTACCACGCCCGGCCTTACCTTCCTTTTATAATGTTCCTGAGAAAGAGGCAGGCAGAGATTTGGCATAACTGGATTTGACTCATCTCCGGTGGGTTTTGTAGGTTGGGTTGGAGAATGTCGTTGGGATGAGGTGGCAGGTCTGGTCCCTATGGGCCAGATCAGCAGTGCTCTGTTACTTGGCTGCAGGTGGAACCCTTTGCCGTGACATTCATCTTCCAGTGATGTACCATGGTCACAGCAAGAAAGGGCAAGAATGAGCCGGGCGTGGTGGCGCACACTTGTAATCCCAGTACTTGGGAGGCTGAGACCGGAGGATCCGAGTTCGCGGCCAGCCTCAGCTACTTAGTGAGGCCCTCCGCAACTTAGCGAGACCTGGTTTCAAATTAAAGAATAAAAAATAGGGCTGGGGGTGTAGCTCGGAAGTAAAATGCCCCTGGGTTCAATCCCCAGTACCACAAAAAAAAAAAAAGAAAGAAAGGGCAAGAATGAGGATGGTCCATGTGCCCTGTCTTAGTGCTGGGAAACAGCTCCAAGTGATTGTCTTATTTTTTATTTTTGTAGTGCTGAGGACTGAACTGGGGGCCTTTTTCATGCTAGGCAAGTACTCTATCACTGAGCTATACCTCCAGCCCCAAGTATTTGTCTTTTAATGAGTGAAACGTTCACAGATAGGGAATAACATTATTAGTTGTGTGTACCTTGAAACGCTTTGGTCTGTTCCACTGAGGCTGTTAGTTTGAACCAATGATGAGACCCCTTGATCTAGTATGCCACGGAGTAATAACTTAGTCAGAAGAGTTAAGAGTCCAGTGACAGAGTGGAGTGGAGTGATGGCTTAGCTGAGAGGCTGCTCAGCCCTGTGGCAGAGTGACTCCCAGAGCTTACAGATTGCTAAGTGGCTTCTTAGCGCAGATGGCTTAACACGCCCCTGTGCTGGGCGCTGTGGGCCGGGGCGGGGGGGACTCCTTCTCTCCTTGGATTTACCAGAAATTCGGCCAAGACATGGGACCTTTTCATATGCAATATACCCTCCCAATGGCACCATTTTTGGGTTCAATTCAATAGTCAATGTTTTCTTATTATGACAGTGTAAATATTGTTTGTTGAGCCATGAAGCATGCTGTAATTATGTTTTCTTTCTTGTATAACTTTTCATTTTTCCTGGAGTTAATGATTAACTCATATTTCTAGGTTTCCAACATAACGTGGTTTTCTATGTACCTATCTTTATTTATTTTCCCTTTTATTATTTATATATATATATATATATATATATATATATATATATATATATTCTACCTTTTTTGTGGTACTGGGAATTAAACCAGGGGCATTCTACCTCCAAGCTACACCCCCAGCCCTAATTTATTCTTTATTTTGAAACAGGGTCTCACTAAGTTATGGAGGGCCTCACTAAATAGCTGAGGCTGGCTGCAAACCTGCTATCCTCTGGTCTCGGCCTCCCAAGTACTGGGATTACAAGCGTGCGCCACCATGCCTGGCTCCCATAAGTCCTTTAATAGTTTCCCTTGCCCCCAAAGCTCACATCTGCTGGGCATGGTGGTACATGCCTGTAATCACAGCAACTTGGGAGGCTGAGGCAGGAAGATCACAAGTTCGAGGCCAGCCTGGACAACTTAGCGAGACCCTGTCTCACAAAAAAGGGCCGGGGATGTAGCTCAGTGTTTGTAAAGCGCCCCTGGATTCAATTCCTAGTACTGCAAAAAACAACAACCACTGAAACTCTCACCTAAGCTGGGCATGGTGGCGTACACCTATAATCCCAATACTTGGGATGCTGAGACAGGAGGATCACAGGTTCTAGGACAGCCTCAGCAACATAGAGAGACTCTCAGCAGTTTAGCAAGACCCTGTTTCAAAACAAAAAATAGAATAGGCTGAGGGTGTATCTCAGAGGTAGAATGCCCGTGGGTTCAATTTCTCTCTCTCTCTCTCTCTCTCTCTCTCTCTCTCTCTCACACACACACACACACACACACACACACACACACCTAAAACAAAACAAAAAACTTGTACTGGTTAGATATCTTGTCCATTCCATTCTTTCCATTAGGAGACCTACTTCCAGAACCTTCTATTCTCTAATGGATGGTTGATCATTAACAATAGCCTCCCAAGAAAGGGTGCAAGAAGGTAAATATAGTTCTTGCGTATGTCAGAATAACTTTATTCTACTGTCACATTTGGTTGATAGTTTGCCTGGGTATAAAATTTTAGATTGAAATAATTTTGAAGGTATTACATCATTGCATATCAGATTCTAGAGTCGCTGTTGAAAATCTGATGTTGTGCAGACTCATGTTGCTTTGTATATAGTGTATATTTATGTTTGTTCTCTTAAGTCGTCAAGGAGTTTTCATTTACCCACATGTTCTGAAATTTCCTGACAGTGTTTCAGGTGGATCTTGTGTCATTCATGGTGTTGGATACTTGACTCAGAAACTTCAGTTCTGGGTAATGTTCTTGTATTATTTCTCTAATATTTTCTCCTTTTATGGTGTATAACCACCATTTTATTCTAAATTCTTTGGGTTAGGAATTAGGCTCAGGCACATAGAAAAATGGATGCTTGATGGATGTGGTGGCGCACGCTTGTAATCCCAGTACTTGGAAGGTTGAGACAGGAGGATCGCAGGTTCCCGGCCAGCCTCAGCTACTTAGTGAGGTCCTCCGCAACTTAATGAGACCCAGTTTCAAAATAAAGAATAAAAAATAGGGTTGGGGGTGTAGCTTGGAAATAGAATGCCCCTGGGTTCAATCCCCAGTACCGAAAAAAAAAAAGAAAGAAAAATGGATGCTTGTCTCTGCTTTCACAATGTCTAGGACCTCATTTTGGGTGGCTTAGATGGTTAGAGATGGCTGGGATGCTCGACTGGGGCATGTGTCAGGGGCTTTTGCTCTGGCTTGGTTCCCAGGTTCTTCTCCTGTGGCATCTGCTGGGCCTGAGATATCCAAGATGTCTGGAATGTTGGGAGCTGGCTGGGCAATCACAGGCTTTTCTTATATTGGCTTGCTTTTCCTGAAGCAAATGTTCCTAGAGATCAGGTGGAAGCTGCAAGATTTCCTATGACTCAGTCATGGAAGTTAAGTAGTGTTATTTCTGTCCCATTCTGTTGCTCAAAATGGAATCATGGGGCCAGCCCAGATTCAGGGCAAGGCGACCACGCAAGACATCAATAACAAGAAATGTGGTTCATCAGGAGGTAGCTTAGGGTACTATCTAGTACAACTCCTCTCCCTTTTCTTTATTACCTCTCTCTGAAGCTTTTATTGGTCAGATATTGGATCCTCTGGTATTTTCATTTTCCAAATTTTTGTCTTTTTTTTTTGTACTGGAGATTGAACCCAGGGAAAATCTACCTTCAAGCTATACACCCAGCCTTTTTTTTTTTTAATTTTGAAACAGTGTCTTGCTAAATTGCTGAGAGTTTGGATAAGTTGCTGAGGTTGACCTTGAACCTGCTATCCTCCTCTCGGTCTTTCAAATACTGAGCTTAGCCGGGCGTGGTACTTTGGAGGCTGAGACTGGAGGATTGCAGGTTCGCGGCCAGCCTTAGCTACTTAGTGAGGCCCTCTGCAACTTAGCGAGACCCTGTTTCAAAATAAAGAATAAAAAATAGGGCTGAGGGTGTAGCTCAGAGGTAGAATGCCCCTGGGTTCGATCCCCGGTACCTAAAAAAAAAAAAAAAACACCAAAAAAACAAAAAACAAATACTGAACTTACAGGTGTACACCAACACACCCAGCTTCAAATTTTTGTCTTTTTGTTCTATTTTTTGAGGGACTTCCTCAACTTAGTCTTCCAGTCACATTTCTGATTCCTGATGTTTCTTCCTAAGTGACTGTCTTACTTTTTATTTTTGTAGTGCTGAGGACTGCACCGGGGGCCTTTTTCATGCTAGGCAAGTGCTCTGTCACTGAGCTATACCTCCAGCCCCAAGTATTTGTCTTTTAATGAGTGAAACTTTCACAGATAGGGAATAACATTATTAGTTGTCTTGACCAGACGTGTGTCTGGTCAAGACTAGATGTGATTCCTAAGATCTCTTTCTTATACCCTGACCATTCTGTTTTTATAATGTTCTCTCCTCGTGTCATGAATACAAAATCTTATCTTTCTTTCTTTCTTTTGGTACTGAGGATTGAACCCAGGGGTGCTCTACCGTTGAACTGCATCCCCAGCCTTTTTATTTTATTTTGAAACAGGGTCTTGCTAAGTTGCTGCTGCTGGCCTCAAACCTGCGATCCCCCTGTCTCAGCCTCCCAAGTACTGGGATTACAAGTGTGTTCCACTGTGCCTGTGAATGATTATTTTCTGAGGATATTAATTTATACTGTATTTTGAAGTTTCCATTGGTTCCTTACATTGTCTGTTTCCTTTAGGCTGCCCTTGTTTATTTTGGCGTCTCTCCATCATGTCGGGAGCCAGTATCAAATGTTTGGTTGTCCTTGGCTTTCTCTCCATACCCAAGAAGGAGACACTAGGAAGTGGATTGGAAGCTCTGTGTGGTGGCCTGGCTTGCTACCTGGGGGCTTCCGTGCAGGGGGATGGGGCGATGATCAGTGGTTGGTAGCAAGCTGCCCTGTCTATTGGAGGAGACTGGATGTTACCTTTTCTCAAGGATTGTTCTGTTTCTCCTGGTGGTGGGAGTTGGGGACCATCATCTGACTGGAGGGGTCTAAAGACTCAGTGTCTTGAATATCTATCAGTGCTGTTCCACCCAGCCTTTGGTCCTGCATCAGGGATGGGGACCTTGAGCCTTCCTGGGGCTCTCCAGGGTGAAGTATCTTCTTTTCAGCAGTGTCCCCCTGTGCAGACCTATGGGCTGTAGCTTCCACCACTCCACCAGGGCAGTTACCCTCATCTACCCACTGCCCATCTTCCAAGTACCTCCAATCTCCTGTAGGCTGAATTTCCTCACATTTCTTTTACATTTGTCCTGTCAGCTCACACTTTTCCCCTACTATTATTTATTTATTTATTTATTTATTTATTTATTTATTTATTTTTTGCGGTACCGGGGATTGAACCCAGGGGCGTTCTACCTCCGAGCTACACCCCCGGCCCTATTTTTTTTATCCTTTATTTTGAAAACGGGTCTCACGAAGTTGCGGAGGGCCTCACTAAGTAGCTGAGGCTGGCCTCGAACCCAGATCCTTCGGTCTCCGCCTCCCAAGTACTGGGATTACAAGCGTGTGCCACCACACCCGGCTCCCCCTACTATTATTTTAAGTGGCTTCAGAAGAAGTGGAATAAATGCACGTGGTCAGTCCGACATGTTCACTGTGGAAGTCTCAATAGGCCAACAGGCTTAACATATCTCTATTTCCTTTTCTTTTTCTATGTGGTGCTGGGGAGCAACCCAGGGCCTTGCAACATGCTAGGCAAGCGCTCCACCGCTGAGCTCCTGGTGGAAGCAAAAGAACATACTTATTATTACTTTAAAAATGATGTTTTAGCCGGGCGTGGTGGCGCACGCTTGTAATCCCAGTACTTTGGGAGGCGGAGACCTGAGGATCCGGGTTCGCGGCCAGCCTCAGCTCTCTCTCTCTCTCTGTCTCTCTCTCTCTCTCTCTCTCTCTCTCTCTCGCTCTCTCTCTCCCTGTCTCTCTACTTAGTGAGTCCCTCTGCAACTTCGTGAGACCCGGTTTCAAAATAAAGTATAAAAAACAGGGCCGGGGGTGTAGCGCGGAGGTAGAACGCCCCTGCGTTCAATCCCTGGTACCGCAAAAAAAAAAAAAAGATGTTTTATTGTGATCAGTGTCATACAACCCAAACTGAACGATTCATAAAATGAGCGCTCACGCCCTCGCCATCCAAGTTAAGGAATGCCAGGGGCTGAGCGAAAGCCAGTGTTCTGGGCCTGCGTGGCTCCGTGCTTTTGTGTTTGGTTCTGAAGCCGCCTGTGACCTTGCGAGCTGGCTGCCTTTGCTCTGACCGCTGTCAGCCGAGGCCAGGGAGTGCGGAGCGGCATGGCCGAGCTCGTGAGCAAAGCGGCTCGATGGGCAGTTTCCAAATGATTGCAGCGTGTCGGGAGGGCTGCGGGGCTGGCGCGGCGGGTTGGGGTTTCTCCAGTGTTTGGGAAATGGAGCCTCCTGTGTAGCAGGCCATGTGCCCACCACCCCTGTCCCCACACTCACCTTTCCTTCCTGTTCCTTTTTGCTCTCCCCAGGGCCTCCTCTCCTTTCGGGGCCTTAACCTCCACTTCTGTGGTCATTACACCTGTCTCTCTAGCTGGGGTGCGGTTCTGTTTTGATTCCGTTTGGGTATCCAAGGGGCAGCGAACACCTGATCACCTGCCTCTTGCAAACCCTATCCTCCTCCTCTGTCTGTAACATGGCCTGAGCAGCAATCATTTGGTTTTCTGAGAACCAAGTCTTTTGGCATGTTTAGCTCTCTTTCTTTCTCCTTTATCTTCAGTGACCAGGCCCTCTTAATTTTGAACCTTAACCGTCTTAGGAATCTGACCCTTCCATTTCATGTCTGTGACCGTAAGCATAGGGGAGCCCCTTCTGCAAACAGGTCACTGGAAAAGATCGATCTATGTCTGTTTCAATGAAGAACACCCCATACTGCTTCAGGTGCCAGCAGGGGTGCACACACCCCATTCAGCGCTGTGGTGTGATATGGAAGCCTCTCTCAAGTTGGCACCTGTTTTTCTCAGAGGCAGTGTAACATAGTGGTTAAGGTAATGGACTCTGGAGTTGGACTTGCTGGTCTAAGCCTCACTCTGCTACTTTCCAGCAACACCACCTTGGGCAAGTTACTTAGATTCTCTGAGCATCAGTTTCCCCATCTGTAAAATGGGGTCAATAATATTTCCTCCAAACGATCATGGTTAGTAGTAAATGAGAGAGTGTATGTGGACCACTTCTCACAGTATCTAGGACATGAGAGGTCCTTGCGGACTGTTTGCTGGTGTTGGCCTTTCAAGGGCCTGCCCTCTGCCAGGCGATGTCCCCCGTCCAGAGTGCCGTTCACCCCCTACTTGCATACCTCTGCCTTTGCATGACTGCTCCCTTTCCTGCTCCTCTCCAAATAAATGCCTTTCCCTCTGGGACTGGAGCAGCTGTCTCCTCCTCTGGGATGCCATAGTTGATCCCTAGGGAGGCCTGGCTCTGTCTTCCCTGTGTCCCATGGGACTATAGCCCACAAATAATTCTGGCCAATGGTCCGTCATGTGGGTGTGTGCTGCCTTCAGGATGGTCTGTGCATTCACTGGTCCTGCCTGGGTCGCATCCTCAGATTCTTGTAAATAATACAGATGTCGCCGCCCCAGCTGAGACACAGCCCACCCTGCGCCTCTGAGGACCCGAGCTTAGAGGACACTTGAAGCTGTTGGCTGGCGTCCTCTCGTCATATCCTGCAGTCCATGCTGGCCAAGCAGAGCTGGAGTCAGAGATCTCAGGGGGGAGGTCCCCCTCTTGTATTTTCTGACCGTGTCCTCGGGCCCACACCGAACCCCCAGAGTCACTACCAGCTCATGTATGAACCCTGAAGCATTAGTCAGCCCCTAGATGTGGCTTGTTCAGCAAAGGCTTATTTTCCCAGGGAGTGATGGCTTGCCCAGGTGGGCAGATCGGTCCACAGCACATGACGTACGGCAGGAGGAGGCTCAGCCACCCCACCAGGGCTGCTGGGGCCTCGGCTGGTCCTCTGTGACTGGTCGTCCCTGCCCTGTCCTGTCGCTCTAGACTGCTGCCCTTTCTCTGACCCTTGGCCCAGTTAAGGGCTTCTGGGTCCTCCAGGGAAGGGCAGTGCCGTCTGCACCCTGGGCACCCTGAGCGGAGCCAGGGTGTTCTTTGATGCTGCAGCCACACAGCCTCGCCCAGGCCTCCCCTTGCTGCTCAGCACGGCCTGCGGCTGAGTCCACACCTGGCACACCTGGCATGCCCCCCGCCCCCCGCGCAGCCTGGGCCTCTCACTCCCCAGCCCAGGCTCAAACCACCTGTCTTCCCCCTATAGGGATCTATAGACCCCTTTAACCGCTCCCTCCTCTTCCCTCACTCAGGACCCTGGGACTCAGTAGGTGCTTCATAAATGTCCATAAACGAGTTGCGCCCTGGCAAGTGCTCCTGCAGCTTCAGCCTCTCAGTTCCTGCACAGTCGGCCCCAGCTGGCTGGAAGCCATGCCTCTCTGGAGAAGAGGAGGAATAGGCCTCCTCCTCTTCCTCCTCTAGTTTCCAGCAACCCTGCAGCCCTCTAGGCCTGTGTGTAGGATCAGGCTGTCAGATGGCGGCTAATGGTTTCTCCAGGGGCTGCTGGTCTCTATGTTCGTGAACCCTGGGATTGAATTGGGGCAGGGTTACCATTTGAGGGAGTGTTGAATCACCAAAGGTCTAGCATTGCTTCGAATCTGTGGGGTCCATTTAGAGTGTGCATGGGGTGGGGGTCACCTCTGCTAGGTGCCAGCAGGTGAGCAACACCTGCTCCCTCTCCAGGGGCTCGTTAAGGGGTCATCGGGACCCACCCACTCCACCTGCCAGAGCTTGTCACTCCTGAGTCCTGTCCCCCCTTCCCTCCCCTGGCAGTAAGTTCTGTTGGCTCCTGCCCTTTCTCCCCAGCACAGCGGGGTTGATGTCAACGCCCTCATCTCCATGTCTGCCCCATGGAGCTTGAGATTAGGCCAGGTGCACACCCCCAGGACCTGGCGGCCCCCACAGCAGCTGGGCTCTTGTATTCCTGCCCCCAGATTTAGGGTTCAGAGTCTGTGGGGAGTTTGAGTTACCCTAGATTTGTAGACATTCCTGCCCCTGTCCACCGCTGCCCTGTGACTGTCTTTCTGCCCTGGCCCCTCCTCCACCATTCTGACTTCTACCAGGTGGTTTGACTGAAGTGTTGGCAGCAACCGCAGCCACCACCCAGCGCTGGTGGCCATGTACTGTGTTTCTGCTGCAAGCACCCGGCTCTGTGCTAAGTGCTTCACAGCCTTACTCAAAGCAACGAGGTAGGCAGTGCTGTACCATTTACAGATGAGGAAGCTGAGGCACCAAGAGGCCAAGCAACCCGACCACAGAGCCAATCGGGGTAATGCTGGAGTTCAAGTTCAGGCCTTTTGAATACTAAAACCAGTGCTCCTGAACCACTGTACACCCTGCCTGCCTCCCTGGAGGCTGGAGCCTGGCCCTCTGCTCTAGCCTGTACCGGCATGGATGGATAGTCTCGAATGTTGCTCCCACCCATGGGGATGCACTGGTACTCCTAGCTGCTGGAATGAGGGCCGTGTGATTATGCTGCTGGGCCTTGGGACTCTGTAGATGGCCAGGCTGACTTCTCTGGTTATGAATCCTCAGCCTCCACCCAACCTAGTCACTACTGCCCCTCCCCTGGCCTGGCTTGCCCTGTGACCACATAATTCTCTGCCACCTTGTGAACTAAGACATGAGTCGTATCGAGGAGTTGAGCACCACTTTCTGAGTCCTACAGAGAGGATGGGAGGCGGGAGTTAGCCTGCCCATTCTGCAGAGGGAACAACAGAGGCCTACGATGGTGAGTCCAGTTCATCAGGGCTGGATCTAGCTGGCCAGAACCAGTCCCAACTTCAAATTTACCTCTTCTCCCAGCATGTCTATTTCTCATGCTTTCTCTCGAAGCATTTTATTTTATTTTGCGGTACTAGGGATTGAACCCAGGGGCATTCTACCTCCGAGCTCCACTCCCAGCCCTATTTTTTATTTTTTATTTTGAAACAGGGTCTCACTAAGTTGCGGAGGGCCTCACTAAGTAGCTGAGGCTGGCCGTGAACCCGGATCCTCCTGTCTCAGCCTCCCAAGTACTGGGATTACAAGCATGTGCCACCACGCCCGGCTCATTCTTGCCCTTTCTTGCTGTGACCATGGTACATCACTGGAAGATGAATGTCACGGCAAAGGGTTCCACCTGCAGCCAAGTAACAGAGCACTGCTGACCTGGCTCATAGGGACCAGACCTGCCACCTCATCCCAACGACATTCCCTAACCCGGCTTTGATTTTATTTTTTAGACTGTTGTTTCTGGTCTTGTTGATTTTGTGGAATGGGAGATGTGCAGAGTTAGGACTCTAGGATCTCTCCACATGAATGGCTGTGCCGCAAGTACTTAAGGGTGCTGGATGTGGAGCTGAAAAGTGTGGCTTTCAGCTGGGCGTGGTGGCGCATGCCTGTAATCCCAGTACTTGGGAGGCTGAGACAGGGGGATCGCAGGTTCAAAGCCAGCCTCGGCAACTTGGCAAGGCCCTCTGCAATGTAGTGAGACCCTGTTTCAAAATGAAAATAGGGCTGGGGGTGTAGCTTAGAGGTAGAATGCCCCTGGGTTCAATCCCAAGTACTCCAAACAAAACAAAACAAAAGTGTAGCTTTCAATGGGGCATAGAAGGGAAGCCTCACCCAGCCGGGAGCTGTCACCCCATCACCTCAAAGCAGGAACGCACACACCCTCAGGGCCCTGCAGGCACCAAAAGGCAACTGGAGTGGAACTTAAGCAGCAGGCCCATTCAGCCCCCCTTTCTTGTTCTTTTTTCAAAAATTGAGATATAATTCACATACCATAAAATTTATCCTTATCTTTTTTTTTGGCACTGGGGATTGAACCCAGGGGCATTCTACCTCTGAGCTACACCTCCAGCCCTATTTTTTATTCTTTATTTTGAAACCAGGTCTCACGAAGTTGCAGAGGGCCTCACTAAGTAGCTGAGGCTGGCCGCGAACCCAGATCCTCCTGTCTCAGCCTCCCAAGTACTGGGATTACAAGCCTGCGCCACCAAGCCTGGCAAAATTCATCCTTTTAAAGGATGAATACATAATTCAATACATACATAATTCAGTAGGTTTTAAGATATTCATAAATTTGTGCAACCATCATCACAATCTAGTTCCAGAATGTTTCTATCAGCTCAAGAAGAAACTCTATACCCATTAGCATTTGCTCCCTACGCTTTCCTCCCTCAAGCCCCTGGCGATCACTAATTTACTTTTTGTCTCTGTCTTTGCCTCTTCTGGACTTTTCATAGAAATGTGGCCCTTTGTGACTGTCTTCTTTTACTTAGCATAATGTTTTCAAGGTTCATCCATGTTTTAGGATATATCAGTACTTCGTTCCTTTTTATTTATTTATTTATTTATTTTTTTTTTTTTTGCGGTACCGGGGATTGAATGCAGGGGCGTTCTACCTCCGCGCTACGTCCCCGGCCCTATTTTTTATACTTTATTTTGAAACCGGGTCTCACGAAGTTGCGGAGGGCCTCACTAAGTAGAGAGAGAGAGAGAGACAGACAGAGGGAGAGAGAGAGAGCTGAGGCTGGCCGCGAACCCAGATCCTCCGGTCTCCGCCTCCTAAAGTACTGGGATTACAAGCGTGGGCCACCACGCCCGGCCCCTTCGTTCCTTTTTATGGCTGAACAATATTTCTTTGTGGGAAAAGACCATATTTTGTTGATCTGTTCATTGGTTGCTGGACATCTGGGTTATTTCCACCTTTTGGCCACCGTGAATCATGTTTCTCGTTCCTTTTCCTTTGGTTTTCCTGAGAAGCTCTTGGAAGCATCCAGCTGTCTGTATTCCTCTAGTTTGCCTATTGGGAAAGCAGGAGAAAGAGGAGCTGCATGTGGCGGGGTGGCTGGGGAGCCGAGGTGGTAGGAGAAGCTGAAAAGGGAAGTTTGAAGACTTGTGAGAACTCAGTCAGAGGAAACCTTACACCTGGCCCCAGAGCCATCTGCTGCTAGGTGGGTATTTTTCCTGCTGTTGATTATTAACTAGTGGTTATGATCCCAAGAGGAGACTCCCAGGGCTAGAAATGGAGTTTATTTGAGATGCCAGAAATGTTTTGCCAGGCATTTAAACAGCCCTGGACCCTAGCTTCTCTTTTTCTGCCAGAGTCCCACTTTATTTATTTATTTATTTATTTATTTATTTATTTATTTATTTGTGGTACCGGGGATTGAACCCAGGGGCGTTCTACCTCCGCGCTACGCCCCCGGCCCTATTTTTTATCCTTTATTTTGAAACCGGGTCTCACGAAGTTGC